>ML675632.1:17385896-17400298 GCA_007922155.1 Mesoclemmys tuberculata | reverse complement strand
GTGTCTGCCCTGGGAATGGCAAAGCACGGCAAGAACAGAACAAGAGAGCAGAGGAACTAACGGTTTGAATAGTGAAGACAAGAACAGCGTGTCACTGAGCGAGTTAATGCTGTTAAAGGGACAAGGGCTTCTCCAAACATGAAAATTTCTGTGGAGCACAGGGCCGTTCACACATGAAGTGAACTCTCCACTCCTCTGTACAAGGGCCTACAGACTTCAGAGAAAAGATGGAGAATCTGCCAAGATCTCTCCCGATGACCTTGTGTTCTCCTGTCTCCATTTCATTTCCCCTTCTCTTGCCTCACTGGGCTGTGTTCTCTAGTTCCTTCTCCTTTGTAGAAGCATGCCCACAGCTTCTAGAAAAGTCCCTTGAATGCTCCTGCTTTCCAGTGATCTCCCTTCCCCTGCTATCTCCGGTCTCAGGCGAACTCTTCCTGGCCACAGTTCAGGGCTCTGCTCTGTCCTTTTCCACCTTGGCTTCTTAGCAGCTTTTGATACTGTCTGATCCATCCCTCTCCTGAGCACCTTGTCCTCACTGGGCTTCCCAGAAGCTGCCTTCTCCAGCCTTTGGCTGCTCTTCCAGCATCCTCCCCTCTCCTGCTCTGCACCTGGCCCTGGGTGACTGCTGGCTGCTCACTCTGCCGCTGAACGGGCTCCTTCCTTCCCCGCAGGTCTCTGACACACCTCCTTGGAAGGTTTGTCGTCATAAACTGACTGGCCCAAACCCAGCTCCTGCCTTCTCCCTTTCCTCCTGCCGTCACCGTCCTTCCAGTACCCTCACTGCAGCTTGGTGGCTATTGGACTCCTCCCTTGGTCCAAGCTATAGCGCAGCCCTCTCTTGCTTCCTCCGCCTCTTGGAGTGTCTTTGTTCTCTCCTCTCCTTCCCACAGCCAGAGCCCTGCTCAGATCCTTATTCTGTCCTGCTCTGGCCTCCCAGCACACACTGCCCCATCAGCCAGCACGGGCTGCTGCTAAATTACTGTACGTGCCGGTGGGATCGGGTCCCTCCCCTCTCGGAATCGCTCCGAACGCCTATCTGATCATAAGCTGTGAGTCGCTACCTCCAGAGCTCTCTCTGCCTCTGCTCAGCCTCTTCTCAAGCTTTGCTCTGTCAGCCCTATCCAGTGGTCCAGACTTCACTTGTCAGAGTCACTCTGTGCTTTTCCCACTCTGCCTGGTGCAGCCACCCCGAGCCCTTACCTGCCTGCACCGAAGTGCTGCTTAGACCTGTAACCCGTCCGTGCCCAGGGTAGCCCACTGATAATGTCAGGGTCAGGGCAGGCTGCAAAAGGAGAGCAGATTCTCCCAACACTGGTGGGTGACACCACAGTCAGACTTCCCAACCAGCCACAAACAGTGCTTCTGATTCCCCCACACTGGTTATCAAGAAGCCACTGTGCAAATACACACAGCCCCCTTTACTGCATTTCAGTCTCTGGCTCCCAAAACCGACACTAGGTCCAGTAAAGAGACCAGTTGCTTTAACTCTATGCTCTTTACTAAAAGATTCCCTCTGATCCCAAAGGATCAGCCACAGTACCAGATCACTATAAGTTTGGATCTTACCCAAAATACCACGCTGCCAGCCAATCCTTTAGTAACTAAAACTAAAGGTTTATTAGTAAAAGAAAAACAAACAATAAGAGAAGTGTTAAAGGCTTAAAGCAATCAGATACATACAGATGATTTAAAAGTCCATATACATCAGGTTTCTAGAACAATTGTGGAGTTGCAGGCTTGTATAGTTCCTCTGGTGTACATCCAGTACCTGGATGGGTCTAAGTCCTTCAGTTCAGTTGCAAAGTGTGTTAATCCAGAGGTGTGTCCGCAGCTGGACAGGAACAAGGACACAAGGCAAAGACCAAGACGAAGACAAAATGGTTTCTGTGGTTTGATCTTATATACCCTCTGTTTCTGGCCATGGGGCTTGTGGAACTTTACTGGAACCAAAATGAAGTCCATAGTCACATGGGCCAATCCTGGTAACTCTTCAGGTATGCCTTTAGTTTCTTCCTAGGCCTTTGGCTTCTGTAAAGGTCTTGATGGGCCATTAAGTGGGCTATTGTCCTGTGGCCTCTCTGTCTGGGGTGTGTCTTTTACAGCACAGTTTGAAATACAGGATATCAAAGATCTCCATAACTTTCCTCACATATATCACACATGAACACAAGTATTATCTTCTTACTCAGCACATTATAACCTTTCTAACAGCACCTGACATGGTATGTTTCACATGAATCACTATGATTTTGACATATTAATGTCAAATAACACAAATGCCCCCCCCTCCTAATGCAGCCCGCGTGACAAGACCCACTGCTGCTGGAGTCTTAGCAGCTTCTTGAAAGTTCACTTGTTCCTTTCCCCTGGCGTCTGCTTGTAGGTCTAGAGCTTTGGGGAGCAGGGTCCTTCATGCTTGAGAAGCCTCGTCACACACAGTGGATGCTACTGCAATTCCCTGGTGACTTGTGTGCTAGCACACCTGTCTAAAGAGAAAAACCAGGGCGACATGGGCAGGGGAGACGTAACCACAGCCCTGGCGCCCTAGTGGTGGCTAAAAGGGGGCTGGGAGAGAGTGGAACACTTGTGAGCAGGTGGGCTGAAAGGAAGGACCCACCAAAATGATGGAGCAGGCGCGATGGCCGTGCACAGGAAATGTAGCAGCGGTGTGTCTGGGGCAGGGCCAGGTGATCGTGGGCATTGTTACTCTGCACTGGAGTAATGTCCGTAGAGGGGACGCGCAGCACGTGGCAGGCAGTCACTTGAGCTTCTCAGCCCCAGGAGGGCTGTTAGCCTGTTATATAGATGAGGAAACTGAGGCAGAGGAGGTTGAAACCTCCTCCCTGCTCTTCCCCACAGTCCAGGAGAAGCCAGTGGATAGTCAGAAAGCTCTGCTACCCACTGAACCTGGCATGTCATCTGCTGCTTCTGCTTGCTGTGCACTGGAGACTCCCAAGAGCTGGGAGGGCAGGACCCGGGGTGAAGTAGGGAACAATGCCCATGCTCACACATGCCTGAGCTAATGGGCCGGGGCGGGGCTGTACCCGGCGCCAGCACCCTTGCTGAGAGTGCCTGACGTGACCGTTTCGTGCGTCTCCCTCACCGTGCGGCTCCTCGTGTGCCCTTTGCCTGCAGGAAAGCCACGAGCTGCGCAAGGCTTCCATCGTTCTGTTTGGGAACTTGACCAAGTTCAGCACTGGGAACTGTGAAGACGTCTTTTTTGAGCAGATCTTGAATGGGCTGGTGACACTGCTGCTTCACCTCCAGGACCCAAAGCCAGAGGTCATCCGAGTAAGTGTCTTGCTGCTAGACTGGCTGCAGCGGGTGGTTTGGCTTGTCTCAATCGCACAGTGGCCACACTAGCCTGTGGGCTGGCTGGGCTAGCATGTGTCCTGCTAAGCATTCGTTTGGCTGGGTGTCTGGAACTGGGCCTTTTGGTCCCTTGGAGTGGAATCTCCTGCCGGGGGAAAGGAAACCATCTGTTTCCAGTGACTAGACACCATGCTGCTGTCTCCTCCTCCCCTCTGTCCTGCAGGCCTGCAAATTTGCCTTGCGTATGTGTGCCCCCAACATGGGCTGTGAGGGCCTCTGTGACATGTTCCTGAACCACCTTCATGAAGAGAGAAGCCTGCATTATGGAGAGTTCATGAACAACGTCTGCAAAAATCTGGTGAGTGCATCCCGGCTCCACCAGAGCGTGAGAGCCCTGCGAGCTGTCACTGCTGGGGCAAAGCTGACCTGCTCCGGCCCGCCCCACGCACTCCACTCAGCCTTTGCTGCCAGCTGGCAGCTTGGCTCCAGGCTGTAGGAAAGCCCGGGCGTGGCTAAAGCAGGGCTTCTTCCTTGGAGCAGTGCTGGCGCTTCCAGCCCTGACTCCGGCAAAGACTTGGTGGAACACGGGGAAGGGGCTGAAGCAGAGAGGGCTCCCATGGCAGCTTTGGTGCTGCCTGGCTCCCTTTCAGGGGTCCCCGCGGCCCACCCAAAAGGAGTGAACAAAGGTGCTGGCAGAGGGCAGCCCAGAGCTGCCCTCTCTTGAAGGCAGGGGTCGGGGATGCCTGGCCCAGGATGCAGCGCGGCAGGCAGTCCCTCTGACCCTTAACTTGTGAGCCTGTGGCTCTTCGGTCATTGCCCCTTCCCGGGCCATGGTGGGTGCTGACTGCCTGCATCCTGCTCAACACGCACGTCGCTCAGATCCGGCCTTGCCCGTCAGCGTTTCAGCCGGGCACCTGCAGGGTTGGGAAGGGATCTTTCTCCCTCTGCCACCCCCATCGGCCACAGCTGAAGATGGGGCCTGGCTGGTGCTCTGAGGCGCTGCCGAGACACTTTCAGGTGCCTGGCTTGGGCAGAGGTTTCTCCCAGGTTAGATTGGCAGGACCTTAGGGTCTTGCCTGCCTCTGCAGGGTGGGGCCTGGCCTTCTGGGCAGGTCTCAGCCTGAGCTCCCTGCCACGGGGGGCTCGGGCATTGCTGGTCCCCTGGGTCTCCTAGGCCAGGACACGTGGCGGGGCATGTCCTGAGGCTGGGAATGCTTTCGTTGAACAGAAGTCGTCCGGCTCAGCCTGGGGTGAAGTCTGGCCTGTGTGGTCCCGGATCTCAGCACGTGGCTGCTGGAGGCCAGAGGGAGCGACCGAGCCCCTGACCTGTGCTGGGACTGGCACTCCTCAGGCTAGATGGGGAAGTGGCTGCCATCTCACTCCGCTCCCGTTGGGTGCAGCAAGGTGGGGGGGTCCTGTAGTGATGTGACACTGCTGCTCAAGCTGGCTTTGAGCCCCCCTGGGGTGGAGAGGAGAGATGTCTCTCCCCCGCCTGCCAAGTGCGCCTTAGCACTGCTTCAGGTGCTTGCCAGCAGACTCAGGCTGGCTAAACGGAGCAGCCCCTCTTCCATCAGCACGGCAGGCTGCGCCCCAGCCTGAAGCAATGGGTCCTCTCCTGCCCCGGGCTCCTGGTGTCACGCAGCAGCATGCGCCCTCGGGCGGAGCTGGAGCAGAGCAGCTGTCGCAGGGAGCCCGGCTGCTTCTCATTATGTTCGCGTCTCCTTTAGATGCAAAACTACCCAGAGATGCTGAATCGTCTGATTTTGACCAACCTCTTCTACTTCAAGAGCAACTGGGTTGACATTAGAGCAGCTGCGCCCATGTTTATAGGTAGGTGCCTGGCCCTGTTCCCCAGCTGCCTTGCTCACACCGGCGGGGACTTTCAGAAGGCGTGGGGGAGTTAGGGACCCAGCTCCACTCCCCTGGGCAATCACAGGGATTTGGGTGCTTAGCTCTGTCTGTCGTGTGCGCGGGGGGGCATTGTGAGATGACGGAGACTTCTGTTTGAGTGACCCATGCTGGACTTCCCGGGAACGTCTCAAAGTTCTAGGTGACCGTTTCCTAACTCCGAAGTGGTGCAGCCAGCCTGGGGGGATTCTTTAGCAGGCCTTGTCTGCGCAGAGGAAGAGGAACGGATCACAGAAGTACAAATGAATGGTAGCTCAGGTGCAAGTGACCGTGACTCGATCACATTTGCAAGGTGCAAGCAAGATAAAGTCCAGACCAGTATTATATATAGTTGGTGCTTTAATAGGGCCAGTTTCACAAAGCTGAAATCAATTATGAACCAAGCCAGATGGGAGGAAGAATTTAATCAGAAAAATGTGAATGATGATTGGGAATTGTTTAAGAACACCTCGTTAGATGCCCCAAAAGCCACAATTGAGGAGGAAGGCTGTATTGGTTAAAAGACCGACCTGGTTCACAGGGGAAGTGAAGGCAGCTGTAAAATACACACACAACACATTGGAGAATAGAGAAGTTGATGGTATTTAATATTGGACACGAGGCATTGTTGAAAAGTGATAAGGGAAGCAAAGGGACACAAGGAGGGAATTTGTGGCCAGCAGAGTTAGACAAAAAGTAGTTTTTAAAAGTCCATTCAGAATAAAAAGAATGTGCCAATGGCATTGGTCCATCACTAGATGGAAATGGGAGATTTAGCAAAACAGCAGGAGTGTTCAATACATATTTGTTCTGTATTTGGGAATAAAACATGTCATATCATTGACACACACTCCAATCCATTAGTATCTCAGGATAACAGCTACTAAAGTTAGACATTTCAGGTGCAAATTATCTGGACCTGCTAACTTAGAGTCAAAAGAACTGGCAAAGGAGTTGGCTGCATGGTTAATATTGATTTTTTTCAATAAGTCTTGAACACAGGAATAGTCCAAAAGACTGGAAGAAAGCAAATGTTGTGCCACTATTAAAAAAAGGGTAAACAGGGTGACCTGGGTAATGAGAAGCCTGTCAGTCTAGCATCAGTCCTGGACAGGATAATGGAGTGGTTGATGTAGGACTTGATTAATAAAGAATTAAAGGAGGGTAAAGTAATTAATGGCCATCAGTGTGGGTTTGGGGAAAATAGTTCCTGTTGAACATTTTTCTCTCTTTGGTATTATCACCTTTATCAGCCAAACTTGTAATGTGGTGTAATGCACTTCAGCTTCCATGCGGTGTTGACTTGGTATTGCATAACAATTTGAAGGAACTAGACCAATATAGGACATTGCTAAATTGGGGAGAGTTCAGAGAAGAACCATGAGAATGGTTAAAGGGTTAGAAAACTTGGTTTATAGTGATAACTAAGCAGATTGAGCTCCTGGTGTCTAAGTGGTGACTTGGATCCTTCTGTAAATATCTGCATGGGGAAGAAATATTTGATGGGCTCCTCAGTCTAGCAGAGAGTCGTCTAACATGATCCAAGGGCTGGAAGCTGTAGCTAGACAAACTCAGACTGGAAATAAGGTGTAAATTTTTAACAGTAATTACTGGAGGGCGTTGTGGAGTCTCCATCACTGGCAAGTGTCAAGTCAAGGTTGGATTTAAAAAACAAACAAACCTGTTCTAGGAGTTATTTTAGGGCAGGTCTCTGGTCTGTGCTATGCGAGGTTAGACTGGATGATCTGTGATCCCTTCTGCCCTTGTAGTCTCTCAGATTCCTGGCACTCTCCCGTCTCCCTGCTCCCCATGTCTGTGTGCTGTGGATATGCCACAGGGAGCTGTGGGAAGCGGTGGCACTCTGGGGCCTCCGCACTGATGTGCTGCTGCTTTGCTGGGTGCCTGAATTCTTCTCTGACCTGCCCAGGTTAAACAAGGCCTAACAACCCTGTGCTGCAAACACAGCCTTCATTTTCAGTCTCTTCTGATTCCAGGCTTCCTTGTTCTGCACGTGGACCAAGAGCACTGTAAGCACGTGGACCTGGACCAGCTCATTTCCTGTGAGTGTGAGCGTGTCCCTCGGTGCTGCGCTCCTGTGAGGGCAGGGCTAGGAGCTGTGGCTGTCTGGGAGCCGCTCATCCTTGCCGGCAAGGGTGCCAGGGACTGGCCAGCCCTGGGTGTGGTGCCGTGCCAGGGCTGGGACCTGCGTGTGCGGCGCTCAGGCTGGCTGGTAGCGCAGGGCCTTGGGAGCGGGGTGGCTGTGCGGGAAGCCAGAGCTGGAAGTGGGTCTTGCTGCGGTGACAGGAGGGCCCCAGGGTTTGCAACTGAGTTCCAGCGAGGTTACGCAGCAGGCAGCGAGCGAGTCAGTGAGCCACACCAGAGCTGGGCAGCCTCCCCTCCCAGATCGTTGCGGCCATTCCACCTCTCACCGCCACTAACCCTCCATCTCCTGTACAGGGCTATCAACCCCTCTGCCAGCACACAGCCAGCGGCTTCCACTTGGGGCTGGCTGCTGCCAGGCTGGGCATTGGGCTAAAGGACAACGGGTTTGGCTCTGAGTCTAGGCCACTGGCCCGCCCTGACTGCGGAGTTCAGTCATTCTCCTGAACGACAGCAGAACCGCTGGCCGGGGCTGTGGAGAAGGGCCTCCTCTGCCCGAGCCAGGCCCGCCCGTCACCAGGGGTAGTGGAGGGGGCTGTCTGGCTGGGCACGGAGGAGACCAAATGCCTGTCCTGAGTGGAGGGGAATGCTAGCTGGACCCAGGCTGCTGAGTGGGACGAACTTCCTGCTCACACGCGTAAAAACGCCAACTAATCCCTGAGGTTTTTACTTCGGCCTGCCTGCGCGGGGCTGTGAGCAGACAGTCTCGGCCTCAGCGGGAGCCGTCTGCTCAGTACTGATGAGCAATGCCTGGTGACAGCACTCAAATCTGCTGCGTCTAGCTGGACTCCGGGATGGGGATTCCCTGCTGGAGGCAATAGCAAAGGCTCCTCTCTCCAGAGAAGGTCCTGTAGTGCCAGCTTGTACCTGCAGCAGGGCCCCAAAGCCACGCCAGCTCCTGGGCCAATGAGCTCAGGGTAGAGGCCCGGCCAACATGGTACTGGACAGGTTGCAGGGGGACTGGGTTATGCAGAGACGATGGTGCCTCTGGCAGAACGGATTAGAGCCCATTCTCCCCGCATGCATCTCCATGGCCTTTCTCTTCCCTTCACTGCAGGAGGGCTAGGCAGCAGTTCTGCATAAAAGAACATGGGGGTTACAGTGGATAAGAAGCTGGATATGAGTCAGCAGTGTGCCCTGGTCGCCAAGAAAGCTAATGGCATATTGGGCTGCATTAGTAAGAGCATTGCCAGCAGATTGTGGGAAGTGATTATTCCCCTCTATTCGGCACTGGTGAGGCTGCATTTGGAGTATTGTGTCCAGTTTTGGGCCCCCCACTACAAAAAGGATGTGGACAAGTTGGAGAGAGTCCACCGGAGGGCAACAGAAATGATTCGGGGGCTGGAGCACAAGACTTATGAGGAGAGGCTGAGGGAACTAGGCCTGTTTAGTCTGCAGAAGAGAAGAATGAGGGGGGATTTGATAGCAGCCTTTAACTACCTGAAAGGGGGTTCCAGGGAGGATGGAGCTGGGCTGGTCTCAGTGGTGGCACATGACAGAACAAGGAGCAACGGTCTCAAGTTGCAGTGGGGGAGGTCTAGGTTGGATATTAGGAAAAACTTTCCCCCTAGGAGGTGGTGAAGCCCTGCAATGGGTTACCCAGGGAGGGGGTGGGATCTCCGTCCTTAGGAGTTTTTAGGCCTGCTTTGATAAAGCCCTGCCGGGGATGATTTAGCTAGTCCTGCTCTGAGGAGGGGAGGGACTAGATGCCCTCCTGAGGTCCCTTCCAACCCTCCTCTTCTGTGCTTTTAAGGCTGCCCTGGGGCTGTCACCAGGGTTCATGCTGCTGCTGTCATGCTCTGTTCTGAGTTGGGGCCAGTGGGGCTAAGTTAGCATGGCCCACACCTGTCAAACCCTAGCCTGGCTGAGCAGTGGCCTGCGGGGGCTCCCCATTGTTTTGGCTCAGGAGGGAGCCAGGAGAGACTCTGCCAGGTAACCAGCCCTGAGGCTGAGGGTTCCTAGGGGTGGTTGCTGCGGCTGTGCAGCCTGGCGTGGTGGAAGCTGTTGTGTGCAGTGGAGCGACCTGTAAATCTGGTCACTGGCATTTGACTGGCACGGCTCAGAATTAGCGGGGGCTGCAGCTCGTTCGTTAGCCATGTTTACATGCTCCTGGTGCCTCAGAGCACTGGTCAGGGACTGGCAGCCTGCTGCGCTAGGCGCTGTACACCCGCAGATTGGAAGCACTACGGTACAGGGAATGGCTTGTTTTTCTAAGTACCAGAGACAGGAGAGACCACGGGAGTGCTGAGACAGGCCTGGTCTGCATGGCACGCAGTGCCTCAGCCCTCCTGTGGCCTACTTTGCGTCATCAAGGGCTTTGTTAGCTTCGCAGTAAGGAGAGTTTGAAGGTGGGTAATAGGGTGCTTTTGTGGGTATTTATGGGAGCTGCTCCCAGGCCTGAGAGGTAGCAGTGGAGGAGGCCTGAAGGCATTTTGTTTGAATGCTTACAAGTGGCAGTGGAGGCTGGCGTCATGGGCCAAGAGGCAGGAGCCAACACTCGGCTAGTGAAGGAGATGCTAGGCTGCGGGGGGAATAGCTGGTGAAAGGCCTGGAACACGAAGACAAGTAGCTTTTGCTTGTGACAGAGCAGGGGAGCCGGAGGCAGGAGGCAAAGAGGGGAGACCTGGGCCAAGGGACCGGCAGGGAGTGTGATCCCAGCATTCTGAGGGGTATGGGCAGGGGAAGGTGGCATTTAAGGGGAGCGCAGGGCTTAGCAGTAATGGAGATGGGACAGGATGAGCCCAGGTACGCCTGAGGATGGGCTGTAGTGTGGATGGAAGGGCCTACGAAGGGCGCAGTCCAAGATGGTGACCAGGCTGGCAGTGCTGGCCTGGAGAGAGGTGACTGAGCTCCATTTTAGCCACGTTGTGCTTGAACTGGTGACTAGGCACCACGGGAGAGGCTGGACGGCGGCAGACATGCCCGTAGGCCAGGTGGAGACTGCGCCAGCCAGAGATGGGCTCTCAGCTTGTCTGGTGGATGAGATCATTCAGACGGGTGCAGAGGGGACCAGGGACGGAGCCTGAGGAGCTGACCCAGGACAAGGGCAGGCCCACGCTAGCAATGAGACCAACCCAGCTGCGTGCTCACCCAGAGAGATTTTACCCAGCACAGAATTACTCCATCACCCGAGCTGCCCATGCTGCTGGGAGACGCCCTCCTGCTGGCCTAGGCAGCGTCTGAGCGGCAGCAGCCCAGCCCCGCGTGTGGTGCAGCACTTCGCTTCCCAGGCGCGTTCGAATCCTGTGTTGGGAAGAATAAACCGAGGCTGAGCTGCTAACGATGATGCCACCAGCCCTCCAACCAGCCTATGAACTCAGGGCTGGGGCAGGGCGTCAATATTGTATTTAAAGTGGGTGCTACAGGAGACGTTACAGGCCAGTCAGACTTGCATCAGTACTAGATAAACTGCTTGAAACTCTCAAAAGCTTGAAAATATCCATTCCCCCCCCACCCCCCCAGCACGCGAGAAGAACATAACATGGGGCAGCCGGGGCCTTTTCTGCCAAGGAAAATCTGGCCTCTCCCAGCCTGTCTGTGCAGCAATGGGGACAGAGCCTGTGAAGTAACCATGTTGATTCCAGAAAGCTTTAGGGAGCAAGGCTCCCTCGCAAGGCTCGTGGGCTGGCATTGCAGCCTGGGACCTGTGGCCTCCTGCTGTGCTAAAGGCAAAGGTGACCCCAGGCCGACCCTGGCACTCAGGCTGGGCCCATCCGCCCCTCTGGAGATGGGAGGATAAATGGGCTGATCCAGAGCGGTGCTGTGATCTGGTGTGCCAGGGTACTAGGCCACCCGTTTTCACGACTTTATTCATGTGCCTGGTTTCCTTGATCTTGGTGACCTTGTGGGCAAGCTTGCCTGGCGGCTGCCCCTCAGTCTCCAGCGAGCAAGGCTGTTCCGTTCAGTCCCCCGCCAGCTCCGCTGCTCTTTGCTTGGCCGGTGAGGGTTTGCTTCCCTAGGGGAACCCAGCCGGAGAGCTTTCCTGCGACAGGCGTGGCTGCGTGGACTGTGACGAACCCTGGCTGCTGCTGCTGCTGGGTCCCGGAGGAGCCCGTCCAAGCACAGAGCCTCTCATGGCACTAGTGCCGGCAACGCTGGCCAGGGGCTGAAATTCCAGCTCTGGTCTGTGGTATGGTGGCGTCTGGGTGGCGCGTGTGGCATGTGCGACACTAACGTAAGGAATTGCAGCGTTGGCTTGTAACAAGCTCACTGTGGAAAGGCCCAGCTACAGCTCGTTAGAATGGACTAATAAAAAGTCCAAGTGAAGCTGGTGGCATTTTGGAGCAGAGTTAAGTAATTTTCCTGGATTTCAGGGATTTTTTCCTTGTCACCAGTGACCTCATGCTATATAGTAATGCATGGAAACTTTTGGATTGTTCCAAGAGAGCTTAAAAAACACTAAAAAAGGAAAAACTATCTTTCCGTTGGCTCCCTGGGCCCTTCCAGAAGAAAGAGGCCTGTCTTTGAAACAAATGAAAGAGAATCCGTGTGTCGGTGAGTAATAGCTGGAGTTAGCGGCCTTGGATCGGGTTGCTCTAGCTTCCCGTATTGAGTGGATTAGCTGAATGGGGTCCAGCGAAGGCTTTGGGCTCTGATTTACAGCTCACCCCCTGGGGCAGCCTGCGCTGGACCCAGGCTAATCACGAGGACGGCTGGAACAGGAAGCCCATCGGCACATAAATCAGGGACCTTCAGGCACGCTAATGGCAGAGGGGATCTGGAGGCACCGGGGGTGCTCTGATTCGTAAACAAGCTACTGGAAAAATGTTGTATCTTCACTGCTAGGAAAAACTACATGGCTGAGTCTGGGCGCGGGGCCAAGTGTTGGAGATCTTTGCTGGTAGCAAAGGACTAGACGCTGTGAGCGTCGGCAGGGTCATGTTGCCAGCCTGCCCTAGCAGCTGGCATTCAGCTTCCCCGTCCATCGTGCACCCAGTTAGTTCTTCCCAACCCTTGACTCCTGGCTGCTCTGTCTGGCACAGGTGCTCATCAGCGCTAGCAGGGATGGAGTCTGGCTAGGGGACGCTGGGTGGCTCGGCTCAGCCGAAGAGCTGCTCGCGGCTTCAGGCGAGTGCTGCAGTGGAAAGCTCGCGGGATCTGCACAGCCCAAACGCTTCCTGGCTCTTCCAGGAGCAGCCGAGCTGAGCATTAGGGAAATCAGGCCCTGTCGACACTACAGGGCTGTCCTCATCTGGATTAGCGAGCTGCCCTGCTTCCTCCCCCACAGCGTGTGGAATAAACTGCCTCCTTCGCTCTGTGAGCAACTGCCCTTTGCTTTCAGAGCGCCGGTAGGATCTTCCCCTAGGCCCTGGCTCCACAGGCAGGGCCAGTGCGGTGCCACACGGACCGGGGTGGAGTCTGTAGGCACAGGGTGTCGCTGTTGTGGCACCGTTCTCTGCCAGGGCTCTGCCCCCAGCCTGTGGTGGGAGGGTGGGGGTGCTATGAAGGAGCACCCCTGAGGCCTCGGTTCCCAGCCTGCAAGGCAGGGGAGAGCGGCCAGGCCCGGCTGCTGGGGCGGAGGGGAAATGAGGGGCTGCTGCAGTGCATGGGGGCAGGCTGTACTGCCCTGCCTGGTTCCCTGGCACAGGCACTGGGGGTGGCTGCTGCCCCCCAGCAGTGGGCAGGGGGTTGGTGTGGAGGCTCCAGGAGGAGCTGGTGCCATGGCTGGTCCTGCTGCCCCGCTGCTGGCCTTGGGCAATGGTGGCCATAGCACCAGAGGGAGCGTGGGCCAGGGCTGGGCAGTGGCAGGAGCCCTGCCCCAGGGCCTGGAAGGAAGCACTCGCCTGGGCAGGTGAGAGACCAAAGTCGTCTTTGTGCTCTGGAAGAGGAAGGCAGGGCCCTGGGGAAGTGGGGGCTGCCCCTGGGGGCAGGGCGCAGCAGATCCGAGTCCCTCCTGTGGCCTGGGAAGCCCTGACCTGTGGTTGTGCCCCGAGGTGAGCAGGAACCTGACCTCTGGGCAGGGAAGGGCTGGTCCTCTGTGCTTGGGGCAGGGCTGCACGATGGGGCACTGCTTGGCCCCGGGGGGGAGGGAGGGAGGAGTGAGCCAGCTCCAGCCACATGGGAATGAGCGCAGCGTGCGGCTGCGTGCCCAGCCAGCTCAGCCTGTCCTACTCATGCTCTCTCGTTCCAGCTCTCAACGTGCTGCTGAAGGACCCGGCTCCTGTCGTCCGTGTGAAGGTGGCCGAGACTCTGGGGCGCCTGGTCCGGATGGTGTAAGCGGCAGCTGGGCCCTGCGGGTGCTGGGGCTCTGAGTAGGAGCCTCACCTGGGAGCTGGCAAGCTCTGCCGGGCCGCGGCGAACCATAGGCCCTGCCATGTCTTCCTGTGCTCTGGAGCCAAGGCCCTGCCCGCCCTCTCTCCAGCATGGCAGGGCTACCCCCGCCTGGGGCAGGGGCCGAGCACTGCTTCTCTCTGCTGGGCAAGGACTCGGCCCATCCCCACGCCTTGGGGAGGCTCTGCTGGGGCTGCCGGCTGAACCTGTGCTCTGCATTGCTCCCTGGAGACCTTTCCCCAGGTGTCCTTCTCCCAGCTAACGGATCAGCCAGCACCAGCTCGATGTGCCAGGGGACTGGCTGGGCCTGACAGGGTGGCCTTGCCAAGTGCAGCATTTCTGGCCTTTGTGGGTCACTGCCCCGGCACGAGGTAGTGGCGGGCTGCTGCGGGCCCTGGTGTGTCTGCACGTTTCAGGGCTGGGTGGCTTCACACCCACGACGCCTGCCCCCTCACACTCACTGCTTCGGGCTGGCCCTTCCCCAGCCCTGCAGTCCCTGGGCTGCTGCTCTGTGTGGGGTGGGGATAGATGGGGGAACCCTCTGCTCTGCCAGCTGGGGATCTCGGCACAGAGCTGTGTAGCCTCTCTGAGGAAGCAACTTGCCTCCCATCCCCTCCCCGCCCCTCCAGGCTGTCTGGGCCTGGGCCAGGGCCCCTGCTCATGCACGTGCACGTGCACCTTCGTGTCACCGTTCGTCTCTGCCCTCACTGCTCAGCCCGTGCTGCCCACTGAACCCTTGCTGTCCCTTAGCCGCCCGCCCGCCCCCCCCCCCA
>ML675632.1:17312077-17380896 GCA_007922155.1 Mesoclemmys tuberculata | reverse complement strand
GCGTGTGTGTGTGTATAAACCAGATGGGACTTTTTTTAAATAAAGCTGTTTGCCTCTCACAGAGTGCGTGTTGCTTGGGTTCAGCCTGCCCTGCTGTACAGCAAGGGCCCTGCCTGCCCCAGGGGAGCGACTTCCCCCAGCAGGGAGCGCTGGTGGGGTGAGCCTCAGCAATTTGTGCCCTCTTCTCCCCCCCCCCCATCAAACTCCTTCCCTGGGTGGAGAAAGGGCTGAGGGGGCACGGGACTGGGCTGAGTGTGGCACAAACAGCTCCAGCTGCCCTGTGTGGCTGGGCCAGGCCTAGCTGTCCAGGGGGCTGGGGGCGAGAGGGGGATGTTGCTACCCAATGAGCTGGTGCATGCACGACACGTTTCCTGCTGCCTCCTCCCATGTGCACAGGCCTGGGTGAGCTCAGCCTGGCATGCCAGGAGCCAGCCACCTACAGGAGGATGGGATGGGCAAAGGTGCAGCTGGGGCTCAAGGCAGGACCGCTCACTGCAGCCCCCTGTGCCCCAGGGCAGCTCCAGCCCCGTAATGCAAGGAGCAGGGGCATGCGTGAGTCAACTGCTTCCCCTGCCCCCCATCTCACGGGAGGCTGCGGCAAGCAAGGGTTTCAGGCCTAGAACGACTGCTGGGAGGAGGCTGGCCAGAGAGTCTGCAAGTACCAGGGCAGCTGAAAGCGAGGACCCAAAACCAGAACTTAGATGTTTGAAAGGAGTTGGATGCTCATGAATGTCAGATGAGCCAGAGCTAGACTAACTAATAAACTAATTAAGCAGCTGGTTGCTCATTTCTCGCAGAGGGGTGATCTGCCACCCTGGGAAGCCAGCGCGTGCCTGGTAGTGAGACAGTGGTGCTCACCTGTCAGCGTTCTCTCTCCTCCTTCCCCCCCCCCCAAATCCACACGGAGGGCTTGGAGGCTGGAAAGTAGCTGCTGCCCCCCTCCCCGGCTGGGTCTGGCCGGAGAGTAGCGTGCTGGGTGCCCGCAGGCCGGCGGGGTTCTGGTGCGGCGCTAACCTAAATGCAGGAGGCGCCCTAGAGTAGGCCCCCCAGCTCCGTGCCCTCAGCAGTGACTTCAGGAGCTAGCGGAGGTGGGAAGGGCAGCAGCTCAGGCGCCAGCCTGCAGCCGTGCTGGGTCAGCCAGAGCCTGCGTTACGGGCGGGCCGTGAGGCGAGGCAGGGCTGGCGTGTGGGCCAGGTCGCAGGGCCGGTGCTGGGAGGAGGGCTGGGGTTAGCGCGCTGGCTGAGGCGCTCGCACATAGCCCAAGTGACTCGCTTTTTCCATCCCGGCCGCGCGTTCCTGCCACCACTACCTGCTCCACAGACTCCCCATCGCGTCCAGGCTGCTGGCTGCCAAACAGGAATTCCTCACATTGCTTGGTGTGGCTTTGGCGGGGGGAGGCTGGCACCTTTCCCTGGCCAGCTGGGCCCTGCCAGGCCGCCACAGAGGACGACGCCAGCTTTTTCCACTTGTTAAAGTTCCTGCCCAAGCGTCGGGCGTTTTTATGGCCCTTGTCTGGCTTTGGGTGGTGGGAGGCATTTCCTGGTGCGGTTCTGGGCCCTCCCCTTCTCCGGGCTGTGCCCGGCAGGGAGAAGGCCTGGCTACAGGAAGGGGGCTCAGCGGGTGGCCCTGCCCCACCCACTCCAGGGTGCAGGCCGGGCGGGAGTGGGTGCTCCCAGGGCCCCTGCTCTCTGCCTGTTGTCGTTGGCGGGGCCAAGGCTGCTGGGGGGGGTTGGTGAATGTTGTGTTGCTGGCAGGACGCAGGTGTCCGGGGGGTGGGGGGGGCCACGAAGGAGCTGGCACACTCCTTGCTATCCTAGGCCGTGACCCCCTGCCCCGGGGCAATGAGTGCATCAGGTGACGGGCGGCGCTGGGGAAGTGCTGCAGCTGGACCCACTGCCTGGGGGTGGTGGGCGCGGGGCACCTGGCCCCACGCTTGAGCTGGGTGCAGGCAGCGGGGCACCGCATTGGCCTATGCACACAAACAGCTGCAGGAGCCCAGGCGCTGCGGGTAGCGCCCATCTGCCAGGGCCTGGTGCCAATGATGTGCCAGCCCTGGGCCCATTTCCTCAGTGGCGCTGGGGCCCCAGCCAAATGCTGCTGCCCAGGGCTGGGGCAGCAGAAGCATTTCCTGTGGCCGTGTTGGGCTCTGCCACATACTCACCCTCTGCTGTGAAATGTGCTGCACAGGTCCCGTCCTTGTCACGGCGGGGTCTCAGCGATCACTGATGCCCCTCCAAATGCAGCAGGGTGGAGCAAAGCTGCTGCCTCAGTGCCAGGCCTTGGCCTGTGGGCGTGCAGATGGGCTAGGGCCGTGTGTCCATAACGGGGGGGGGGGCCCAACGACAGCTGTGGGGAGAAGGCAGCTAAGGCCAGGGCCTGGCTGAAAATGGGCTACTGGAGTGGCAGCCAGGTGGGGCACGCACTCAGTATTTATCAGCCCCCTGGTTTTGGGGGGGGGACCCGCCCCTGGTCTCTGTAAGCCCTGGGGGCCCCTCTCCCCGTGGCAGGGCGACTACTGGATCTCATGAGCTCATACCAACGTGTCCGGCCCCGAGCCTGACATGCCCAGGGCCAACGCCTGCCCCCACGGAGACACCACCCACGTTCCAGGGCTGGCAGGGACGGCAGGATGCCCCTGTTCCGTGTAGTACCAGCGGGGGCCCTCGCTCACACCTGATCCACTGGCCCCAAGGCGCGATTGCTGAAGTGGCCGTGCTGGGTTCGCCACCTTTTGGGGGGAGGAGCACCAGCTCCTGCCTGCTACATCCACCTCACCCGAGGCAAGGCCTGGGGGGCAGGGGTGCCAAGCCACAGGCGCCCCCCCCCCTTCTGTGAGGACAGCACTGCCGGGGGGGGGGAGAAGCAGGCGACTGGCAGGCGGTGGTCCCTTCGTGGCAGGTGCTGGGGCTTCCGTTTAGCAGCCGGCCGTCCAGCCAGGCCCCCTGAGCCATGTCCCCAGTCCCTTACGGAGCCCCGGCACCTGGACCCGCCCCTGCATCCAGACCCACAGCGAGCCCCCTACCCCTTCCCGGCAAACCTCTTGCTCCACACCTGTGTGGGGGGGCACAGCAAATCTCAGCCAGGAGTGTTTGCTGGCCCCCTGTGCCCTACAGCCCCCCCCCACAGCCGGCTAGGGCTGCACATGAAATGCAAAGGGAGCAGCTGCTTCCCCCAGCTGGGCTGGGGCGGGGGGAGAAGGAGAGCACCGCCCCATAGGTGCACGTATCCCTCAGCCAGCAGGGGGCTGTGGAGTCTGGACCGGTGCCCCCCAAGCTGCGCCTTAGGCAGCCATTGCTCAGTCCAGCAAGGGGGGGGGGCTCCTCCCTCCTCCCCTGCTTGGGGCCTGACTGTGGCAGTTGCTAAGCCAGCTGTGGGGGTGAGGCCTGGGGCTGTGCCGGGGCTGGTCCTACACTATAACATGAGCTGATGCCCTGCCATCCTTGGCAGGTGCACCTTGAACCCCTCCTTTTCCCCCCCCAGGCCATGGCACAGCTGCACCCACCCTGGGCTGCTGCCAGCCCCCGGGGGAGAGCTCCCAGTGCACAAAGCTGTGGGGCTGCCCCTGGCCCCGCTGGGCTCAGGGATGTCAAGCAACAGGAAGCAGCTGGAGCTGGCCCCGGGGGGAGGGGAGGGAGTTGGGGGGGGTCCGGCCCCACCCACCCAGGACAAACTAGCACAGCGCCGGTTGTGTGCACAGGAGTTTAATGAGAGGCCCCCGGTGGTGTGGGGCGGAGGCCCAGCCTTGCC
Source organism: Mesoclemmys tuberculata (assembly GCA_007922155.1). Classification (NCBI taxonomy): domain Eukaryota; kingdom Metazoa; phylum Chordata; order Testudines; family Chelidae; genus Mesoclemmys; species Mesoclemmys tuberculata. The sequence goes on along the minus strand of ML675632.1, from coordinate 17,377,149 downwards.
CAGGTAGGGCAGAGCGGGGATGGGTAACACGCCCCATCGCCAACAGAAGCTCTGCTCCCAGCCGCTGCCCCGGGCCCCGGGGCCATGCCCAGGCTACGTGAAGAGGCGGATGGTGGCGTCAGCGCCCGAGGAGAAGAGCCAGGGCTGGGTGGGATGGAAGAGAACATCCAGCACGCCCAGGTCCCGGGCCGGCACGTGGCCCTTCAGCACCTTGACGGGTACAATCAGGGGGTTCTGTAGCAGGTCGCTGCGAGACAAGGCAAGAAGGGTCAGAGGAAGGCTGTGAACCCAGGACGCGCCTGGGCCCGCTGGCTGCCCGCTCACCCCCCTGATCCTGCCTGGGGATGTGGGGTGCCCCAGTGAAGTGGGGTAATTGCTGCACCCCAACGGGGTGCACTGGTGCCCTGCGTCCTGGTGGCTGCGCCGCAGAGCCCCTCCCACCCACCCCATTGCTGGCCACGCTGCGCCCCTGGGGTCCCCACGTACTTGTAGACCATGCCATGGCAGACGATGACGCTCCCGTCGTCCGAGGCGGAGGCGAAGAGCGGGTAATGCCGGTGGAAGGCCACAGCCCTCAGTGCCTTCTTGTGATGCCTGCAAGAGACCAGCCCCGGTCCCTGTCAGTGACAGGCCCTCTGGGGCCACCCTGCCACCCTCTCCTTCCCACGGGGCCTCCTCCAGCACCAGCAGCACGTGGCTGGCCCCAGCTGCAAACACCTGTGGTGCCCCAGGCAGCGCCCGGCTGACAGTGGCCTGGGCACTGGGGGGGGTGAGACCATGTCTCTACCATTGCCACTCAGCACCAGGCTGGAGTGGAGGAACCTAAGAACTGCCCCAGGGCTCCCCAAAGGGGGCGAGGGCCAGGCGGGCACCAGCAAATCTATCCGGGGGAATCTGGCACTGGGGGGAGCAGTGTGCTGGCAATCGGCAGGGAGCCGGGAGAGGCAGCCCGTCCCTACAGAACTGCGGGGAGCCCCCAGCGCCCTGTGGGGTGATGGCAGAGCCCTGAACATGCACAGCTGGGCCTTCTCTCAAACCCAGGCAGGGCCCCAGCGCAGGACGCGCGGGGGGGCGGGCGGGCGCAGGATGCCCAGGGCAGGACCGCGAGACTGGGCAGCTGGGAAAGCTCCGTCCCCCAGCGTGGGCTCGGCCCCAGCTGCACTGGGAGTGGGCAGGAGGAGCTCTGAGCCCAGCTTCTGGCACGCTCACCTCAGCACCCGGTAGGGCTTGGTTGACAGGTCCATGTCGAACCAGGCCAGCTTGCTGTCGTAGCTACCGCAGATCAGGTTGTCTCCTGCAAGAGAGAAGGGGGTGGGGGGCAGGGTGGGGGGCGGCGTCACAGGGGTTCCACAGCCACACCCGGGTAAAGGCTGGGAACCCCCCTGGCAGCATCGCGCCCCCAACACCAGGATCCCACGCAGCAGCATCGTCCCCCCAGCTGGGACGCCCCATGCCAGCATCGGGCCACCTGCCCCCGAAGTCCCCGGCAGCACCATCGTGACCCCCGGGGTTGGGACTCCCCACGACAACACCCCCCACCTCCCCCAGACTGACTGCTGCAGCTCCACTGAGGGACCAGGATCCACCAGCCACCCCCACGTCCTACAGGCGCCAGACATCCCCCAGCAGCTCTCAGCAGCCTGGCTGGGCACGGGCTTTTGGAAGGCGGGCGGAGAGCACGGACCGGCCCTGGGGCCCCACGTACCAGCGGGGTGGACGGCCATGCTGGACACCCACTTGCAGTTGGTAAGCAGTTTCTTGGTGAGCTCCTGCTTCAGGAGGTTGTAGACGCGCACGTAGCGCTGCGTGGCCACGAAGAAGAAGGGCCGGACGGGGTGGAAGAGGACGCACTGCACCTGCCCCTTGCTCCGGCGGAAGGGGTTCTGGGTCCAGCGCTTGCTGGTCTGGTGGATCAGCACCTGCATGCTGCCGTTGTCAGGCAGGACGCTGGCCAAGTAGTCGCCTTTGGCGTGCCAGGTCACCTGCTTCACCGGCTGCGGAGCGGCACAGGAGACCGTCAGCTGCTGCCCAGGGCCACGGGCAGCCGCGCAGTCGGGGGGAGAGATGGGGCCTGCCCCAGGCCAGCTCAGCCTCATGGCGGCAGGGAGGGGAGCGTGGCAGTGGCGTGGGCAGAGCTGTCTGCTTAGAACAGGCCCTGGAGGGCTCTGGGCATGGGCGCTTGAACTCCCAGGGTACATGGCTGCTGGCCTCAGCCCAGCAGTCGGGGAACACGTGGCAGAACCTGAGTGGGCCGGCGGGTCATGGGGCTCAGGACCAGTCCCAGGGATATCACTGCCCCTCCCGAAAAGCACCAGGTGCTGGGAAGAGTCACCCCATCCTGTTCCAGCCCCCCCAATACCTTCCCGTGCTGGATGATCAGCCGGACACCTCTGCTGTGTTCCACACCAGCTGCCACGACCCACGTGACAGGCTGCAGCCGCTCCTCCTCCGGCTGCACGTAGGAGTCGAGCAGCTGGTCTGTGGTCCCCGAAAGCAGCTTGTCCCCAAGGCTGGGGTTCACCAGCAGGATGGACTGCTCCCTGTGGGGGGCACTGCAGTCAGTAGCGGCCACGGGGGCTGCCCTGGCCTAGAGAAGGGAGCCCCAGCCACGGCCTGCTGAGGACAGGGACCTGTCAGTGTCCTACCTCTGCCCCCCGAGCTCTGAAATCCAGCCACACACTGGAGGCCAGGGCAGCCTCTGCTGGGCAGATGGCAGAGTCAGGGGGCAAGTGGTGCCTGGGGGGCACATACAGCGATGAGATGGGGCCAGTGGGGTCCCTGGGCTGGGGACAGGACACTGAGATGGGACCTAGGGTCACACAGAGATGAGATGGGGCCGGGGGGGGTGGGTCCCAGGGCTGGAGGGGGGAGAGTCACATGGAGATGAGATGGGGCGGGGGGGTGTTCCTGGTCTGGGGAGGGGCCCAGCTCACTCACACAGCCACGGCCACCAGGCAGATGGTGGGGTTGGGGTTCCAAGCGACGCTCTTCACCACGCCCTCCACCGGGATGGTTTTCATGCAGCGGGCTGTGCTCACCTCCCAGAACCGCACCGTGCCGTCGTCAGAGCCTGCGGGAGAGGCCGGTGTTGGGTCCCCAGACAGGCCAGGCCGGCCCATCCCATGCCCAGCAGGGCTGAGCTGTCCTGGCCAAAGCAGGCAGCGGGAGAGCTCGGCACCAGTGCCCCACTGACGCCGGCAGCTGGCGCTGGGCAGTGCTGGAAGGGTCAGCGGGGCACAAGGAAGCCCGTCTCTGCCCATTAGGTGGGGAACAGGGGTCAGGAACTACTTGGGAGCTCCCGGCAACCCCAGGGAGCAGGAACCCTTAGCACCGGCTCTACTCTGCGTATGCTCCAGACGAGGGCAGCCCCCGGCTCTGGGAAGGGGTGCTGGGTCAGCTGAGCTGGGAGACCCCCCGCAGCACTGGGCCCCTAGAGCACACCGGCTGTCCCCCCGCTCGCATCCCCTCTCAGCAGCGAGGGCTGATTTGCTCTCCAGCCCTTGCAGAGACGCGCGTGGCGCGGCACAGCTGGGTACGAAAGGAGAGGAGCAGGCCCTGCCCAGACTCACTTGCCGGGCTATTTTTAATGCCTGAGCTCAGCCACTTTCCCAGCTCGTGGCCAGGAATTCAGGGGTTGTGCAACTCCTGACGGAGCGAAGGGAGCTGCCAGCCTGGAAACTCCAGCGCTCCGGAGCGCACATGTGCCGAGCCGGCTGTAGCCTGCCATCTGCTCTCAATCTCCTGCCGCCAGCCCCTTCCGGCCGTCCGCCCGCTCCCTGGGCTCACTTTCTCCACTGCCGAGGGATGGAGGCGGCCGCCTGTGGGTGGGGTGCTGGGAGTGGCTGGAAAAAGCCACGGAGTGGTCTGCAGGCAGCAGGGCTTGCCACGAGCGCGTGCCTGGGAAGGGGCAGCTGTCCCGCTCGCTGGCACCCGGCAGCTTGGCCCCCGCCCTGGCGCTGGGGGCAGTGGGAATTGGGAGTCGTCAACGCTCGGGATGTGAATGCCTGGGCCAGCCAGAGCAGCAAGGCCTGGAGCGAATCTGCCCGGATCCAGGGTGTTCATATGGCTTCCGGTGCCCTGGTAGCTAACTAAGCCCTGCCTCTCCGCCCTTTGGCATCCCCTTCTCGCCAGCCATCCCGACACGGTGCCATGGGAGAGCCGGGCGGGCAGGAGCGGCTGCTTTGGAAGCTCGGCCAGGCACAGCCGTGACTCAGACGCATGGGGGAGCCCAGGCTGCTGGGGGGGCACCCCTCACCCCTGTCCCCCCGGGAGCTCTGCCCATGTCTGGGCCAGCTGCGCACCGCCCGGGTGCAGAGCTTACCTGATGCCAGCCACTGGCCGCCGGGGGAGAGGCTGAGGCAGCGCACAAGGCTGGTGTGCCCGCGGTAGACCTGAGGGAGACAATGGGTAGGTGAGGAGGCAGGCGCTGAGGTGCTGCCAATGTCACTTGCTGGCGCTCGGCTCGCCCTGCCCGGGAACACCTGCATGCCCAGCCCTGCTGCAGCCGCACGGGGCCAGGTGACCCTTTTATCATCAGGCGGGAGGAGGCTGGGCATTGCTAGGCTGGGCACGTCGGCCCTGCCCCACAGCAAGTTCCCTTCTGCCCCAGCTAACCAGCTCTGAACACACCACCCGCCGGGGAGCTACTGTAACCCCAACCCCACACAACCTCCCTAGCTGGGGCCAGCTCAGGCCATTCCTCGTACAGGTTTAGCCACTGACACCTTGTCAGTCTGACAGCTGGGTCCTGACACGATCGCATCATTACTGCTGCTCAGAGGAAGATGCCCTAGGCCACGCTGGCCATCAGGGCAGGGGCAGGTCTCGGGAACCATAACAGCCTAGGAACGGCTACGCTGGGTCAGACCAGTGGCTCAGCCAGCCTAGAGTCCTGTCTGCAGACAGTGCCCAGTGCCAGGCACTTCAGAGAGAATGAACAGAACAGGGCAATTATCGAGTGAGCCATCCTCCTTCCAGTCCTAGCACCTGGCGATCATAGGTTTAAGGACACCCAGAGCATGGGGTTGCATCCCTGAACACCTTGGCTAATAGCCATCGTCAGACCTATCCTCCAGGGATTTATCGGATTCTTTTTTTAACCCAGTTACAGTTTTGGCCTTCACAACACCCCCTGGCACGGAGTTCCACAAGTAGATTGTGCATTGAAATACTTCCTTATGTTTGTCTTAAACCTGCTGCCTATTATTTTCATTTGGTGACCCCTAGTTCTTGTGTTATGAGAAGGAGTAAATAACACTTTCCTATCACATCCCCTCCTGGCCGTCTCTTTTCTAAGCTGAACAGTCCCAGTCTCTTTTTAATCTCTCCTCAGATGGAAGCTGCTCCAGACCGCTCATCTCTGAACTTTTTTCTATTCTAATGGATGGTTTTGGAGACCAAAACTGCAGCAGCCTTCAATGCGTGGGCGCACCACAGATTTCTACAGCGACATTGCAGTACCTCCTGTTTTACTACCTATCCCTTTCCAAATGGGGCCAGTTCATGTCCTGCAGGGGGAGTCTTCGTTATACCTTATCACAGCTTCCAGTGTCAGGAGTAAAGGCTATTCTCCCCTATGTACCCAGTGATGGGAGGTCTCCTGCAGCACGGAGTTCCACAGCTGATCTGGCCTCTATGTGCCCCCTTAAGCCCCGTGCTGTGGGATGGGGAAGGAAGCACCCATCAGTTCTTGCTGTGCCCTTCTGAGCTTTTCTTTCCAGCCAAACTAATGCCCCTCGCCCTCCTTCAATCCCAGCCCCACCCCGGTCGCCATTCTCATCTGTATGTGCTCCTCCCCACCGCTCATGGCAGCCCTGAACATGGCATAGATAGGGCTGCATGGCACTACCAGAGCCTGTGTGGTGGGGAACGGCTGCAGGTCCCGCGGCTTTGGCAGCTTTGGAATCAGGTCTTCTGGGTCCACGTTCACCTGCAAGAGAACCAAGACCACGTGAGCGCGCAGGGGGCACTGTCTGTACCCCCAGGGTCACCCCGCCGGGGGGGCATACCCACCCATCAGCATGGACAGCACAATGGCCCAGGGCAACACCCCTGTGCAGCTCATGCCCCTTCTGCTGCAGAGAGCGGGACAAACAGACGCTCCCGAAGCCTGGAATTGGCTGTCAGGACAGCCCCAGGGACTCGGGGCACAGCCCGGGGCAGCCAGCTTCACGCCTGGGTGATTTCAAGGCACTGCTGCTAGACTCCTCTCCTGGAGACCCGAGAGCCCCTTCCCCTGCCCCCTCCTGCCACGCCTGCAGGAACCCACCAGCCGAGGGGACGATCCATGTACTGGGGTTGTGAGATCAGGACCCCCCAGCCCTGTCCTGCCTCGCGGCACCCAGAACCCCGCCTGCAGCGACCACAAGCCCTGCTGCAGAGCTCAGTGGGCTGGCAGCCCTGTGTAGGGGAGAGTGGGGAGGCTGCCTTCAGCTGGCTCCACTGATGCTCCAAGCCAGCCCTCAGGAGTCTCTGCCTCCCCTGTCCCTAGCACCACAGCACACACAGGGGCTGGCGTAGGAGGTGGGTTTCCTGCCCCTGCCTCTGAGCTCCTGTGCCGGCGGCCCCCGCTCACCCTCATCTTCCTCTGGCGTGGGCAGAGGTAGAGATCGAGGCAGCGCTCAAAGCGCTCGTGGATGAAGCGGGCGTAGGCTGGCACTGCACGCAGGCATTGGTACTGCTGGGGCAGGAAGTTCAGCTTCCTCTCCGCTGCCTCCTGCTGCTCCCAGGCCAGCTTCTGCAAGGCAAAGGGCAAACGTCAGCAGGTCCTGCCTGGAGAGGGAGCGGCTGGGTCTGAGAACCAAGCCCAGGCGACTCCCCTCTTACTAGCCAGACAGTCACAGGAATGTGGGGCTGGAAGGGACCTCAACAGGCCATCCAGTCTGGCCACCCGCACTGAGGCAGGACCACGTAACCCTAGACCAGCCATGCCAGGGGTTTGTCTAGTGATGGGGACCTGTCCCCTCCCGCCCCCCAGGAAGCCTGACCCAGAGCTCCACCATCCTGAGAGGTGGCAAGTTTTTCCCAACATCTCACCTCGATCTCCCTTGCTGCGGATTACGCCCATTGCTTCCTGCCCCGCCTCCCGTGGACATGGAGAACAATCGGTCCCGTCCGCCTTGCAGCAGCCTCGATGTATCTGAAGGCTGTTCTCAGCCACCCCTCAGGCTTCTTCACTCCAGACTAGACATGCCCCGTTTTCTATCTGTCCCCTCTCAACCTTTCAGTGTTTCTGTTGGTCTCTTCTGGCCTCTCCAACTTGTCCACAGCTTCCCGGAGATGAGGGCCAGGAAGTGGACACGGTGCACCAGCTGGGCAGCGTGGGACAACGACCCTGCGTGTCTTGCACCCACATCCCGGGCAGGGCACCCCAGAGGGGTATTAGCCCTTTTCACAGCAGCATCGCACATTCAGGGTGGGCTCCGTGATAACCCTGGATCCTTGTCAGCCACCCCCAGAACCCCACACAGCACCCCCGCGGCACACCCCTCTCCTTGCCCCTCACCTCCTCCTCACTGAGCAGGTACTCGGGTGGGGGGTTGTACGACTCCTCGTGGCCTGGCAGTCGCAGCTTTGGGGCCGGCACGTGCATTTTGTGGCGCCCCAGGATGGAGTTGGGGTCCTCCTGGGCCCAGAGGTCATAGTAGGTGGGTGTGTCCTCCTTGGGCTTGCGAGCCTTGATCCAGCCCATCTTGATGGCATGGACCAGCTTGGAAACCTGCAGAGCGGGGGAAGCCACAGATGGGTCAGTCCCGGGATTGAGGGAGACAAACAGAGTGCAGAGACCCATGGCTCAGAGGAAGGGGCACCACGTGTGCAGAAGGGAGCCCAGGGCTGCGGGTCAGGATTGAGGGGCACCGATAAAGCTGGGTGATGGGAGCTGCAGATCAGGCTGGTTCCCAGGAAGGATTCCCACCCCGCCAGCTCTGGCTGGCTCCAGCCCTTGCCATAAGATCTCATTGTCCAAGGTGGGGCTGAGATTCAGGGCGGCCTAGCTCTGGTCGGGGCAGTCCCCGGCAGGCCATGGCAGAGGGCAGCTGGGACCAACGCCGGCAGGCTCTTACCTTCTCCTTCTCGCGGAGGGAGGGGATGAAGCTCCGCTTGTCGGCCGGGCGGTTTGTCACTGGGTGGATCCTCACCTCGCTGCTGAAGAAGTCAATGGCTGGCTGGGGTGGGGAGAGCAAGGGGTCACACTGGCTACTCCAGCCTGCCGAGCAGGGCTTCAGACACAGCCCCACTCCTTCCCCCAGCCCAGTCACGAGGCGAGGCGAGGGCCACGCTCTGTGAGGGAGCCTGGCACGGCCCAGCCAAGGAGGTGGTGGCCATGTGGGGAGGGGAGGAGCCTGGGGCAGCGGCAGGGTCCCTACCTCATAGGGGTTGAGGTGTGGGTCTCCGAACTGTCCTTTCTGCAGCCGATGCACCAGCTCCACCTGTTCGTCTGTCAGTCTCACATCCGCCCCCGTCTGCTTGTCCTGCACTGTCCGCCTGAGGAGAGCGACACAGGTTAGTGCTGGGGGGGAGAGGGAGGGAAGGAGAGGAGGGGCGAGGGCTGGCTGCCGCCTCAGGCTATCCGCAGCAGGCCCCTGCGCCAGCTGGGCTCCACTCTCAGCGGAAGGCGAGCCCGTTCCCAGGGACAAGCGTGCATGTCCCAGGGGCTCACACCAGCCCCTCACCTGGAGCCAGCCCTGCAGGGGAGGGGCAGGAAAGGAGACTGCAGAGCTGCCCCGCGCTGGCTGAGAGTGAGCGAGAAGGGGCTGGCCCTCGGTGGGCGATGGCTCCCTCCCAGTGCAGGGCGCAGGCTGAAGGACCGGCTGCCTGGGGAGGGAGTTCATTCTCCAGGCTGTGCTGCGCCACCTGCCCACAGGCAGGAGACAGAGCTGCGGGAAAGCCACCCCAGAGGGCGCAGGCACAGCCCCCGGCCAGCACGGGGACATGCGATTCTGCTCTGTGGGCACAGAGCACCTGGGGGTCTGCTCCCACCGCTCACTCTTCCCACACCCTCTGCCTGCGGAGAGGGCGAGGACCCAGGGGCTGCAGATGGGGGAGCAGCAGCAGGTGGTGAGCTCCTGTGCAGCCCAGAGGGCAGCAGGCTTCAGACAGCAGGCCCGCGGATACAGGTGCTGGGACGGGCACAGCCCTTGGAGAGGGGCCTGCACCCAGCCCCTTCTATCTGCCTGCGAGGGCGACCCCCCACTGGGGGTGCTGGGAGTCGTGCCCCTGGCCTGGAACTCAGGGCGTATTGTAGCTGGCATTCCCGGGGGAAACGGTGGGACCCCAGCCCGAGCCTCCCACCAGTAGTCAGCGTTTTCCATCTTGTCCAGGAACTTGTCCAGCTCGTCCTTGGTTCGGATCGGCTTGTATATCTTCTTGCCGTCCAGGTCATAGCCGACGTGCGGGTAGTCCTGGTACCACTCCATAGGGATGTTGCCCACCGTGTTTCGGACATCCTGCAGTGGGACAGACAGCAGGTCCCCTCTAGCAGCTGAACCTCTACCCTCATCCAAACCAGCCTCAAGTCCCTGTTACAGAGCGGGGGAGTGAGGCAGGGAGAAGGGACTCGCGGGTCGGGCAAAGCTGAGCTGGGCCGGGCCGGGCCTGGAGCCCCACCCACCTACCCCCCTCGACCTCAGACCCATCCTTGCTGCACCAGAGCACAGCTGCACGAGGTCACCCTCCCCAGCCCCAGCCCCAGCCCCAGCCCCGCCCCCACCCCCAGCAACCCACACAGCTAGGGGCCCTCACGCCCCACTTCCAGCCTGCAGGTCAGCCCTCTGCTGTGCTCTGCCTGGTCGGAGGGTTTCCTCCCTTTGCCTGGAGACAAACCCGGGTCGCGATGGCGCAATGCATGCTAGGACCCGTAGTCTCTACAGAGACGCCTGTGACTGCATTCGTCAGCCCAGGGAATGCTGCCTTCCCCGGGGCAAAGTTTGGGTGCCCCTGGTGCATTCTTAGGAGTCAGCCAAGATGCAGCGTCAGCACCAGCCATGGCAGAAACCCCTGCAGCCAACACACCACCACAAGGGGCAGAGAGTCCCTAGGAAAGGCCTGTGGGCCTCACCGCTCCACTGCTCAGCTGCACACACCACAGGCCATCACTGCTCCTGCAGCTGCCCTCTGGCTCTGCTTTCGCGCCAGCCGACCTGCCCTGGAGGGGAAGGGGCATGCAGAAGGGTCTCTAAGCTCAGAAGAGAAATTTCCTCTCTACAACCGTAAACGGTTGTATGCCCTCCCGCAGGAGCGCAGCAAATCCCAGCTGTGACTTGCCAGTGCACTCTGCTCCCCCACGTCGCGGCTCCAGGGCTGCCACGTTCGTCCCAGCCACGCGCAGAGCCCTGGGCAATGGCACAGAGCAACAGGTCTCTGCACAGGGGGGAGACTAAGAAATAGCCCCCAAAGCTGCCAGCTGCAAAGCCAAGAGCAAGAGAAAGGACCTGGGCAGCGGCTGGGCAGCTGGTGCCCAGCTCCAGGGCTCTGGCAGGCTGGGACTGGCTCATTAGCAGCGCAGAGCAATCCCGGCTCACTCAGGCTTTAAAGGGAACAAAGGATCCCTGGGGCCATACACCCACTCCTGCCCCTCCCTCCCCACACAACCCTCCCTTGCTGGGGGAACAACTTCAAGGTAAGCACCTGGCGGGGCTCATTTACCAAACCAGGAAAAGGCCTTTACTGGGTTGATGACTGGAGCCCTGGCCAGGCCGGGGAGCCACCCTCCACGCCTTGTTACCGTGCTGCAATGGGCCCTTCCCCAGCTGGTTAAAGGGGGCAGCAGCGGGCGGGGCTGCAGAGCACACACTGCAGCAGCTGTCCCTCAGACAGGAGCCTGCCTCACATTTTCCAGTCCTCAGCTGCCAGGCCGGCTCCCTCTCCCTCCCCCCTGCGCCTGCGCACACGCAGACAGACACATGCCCAGACAGTCAGACCACGGCTGTGCTGCTGGATTACACACACGCGGGCGCACAGACAGACAGACAGACACACGCCGGGCTGTGCTGCTGCTGAATTCCCGGGCTGCCTTTCCAAGCGCAGACTGCTGCCCCGGCCCTCGTGCATGGGTGAATTCAGGCTGCTCACTGGCACCACGGCCTCTGGAAGGCAAGCAGCCCGTGGGTTTCACACAGCAGGCTGCAGTTCCTGGAGCGGGGATGGGTGCTCGTGTTTGGCTCCCCTGGGCCTCACAGACTGACTCTGTCCCCCCAGGGCCCATGGCACCGCTCAGAGCCGGCCAGAGCCAAGGGGAGGTGCCTGCCTGCCCCAGGACCGTGCCTGCAGCTGAGAGGGATCACCGCCTCCTGTGGCAAGGTATCGCCCTGCGCCACGCTGGGGAACATGGCAGTTTGGAGCCCAGCTGGCTAGGCCTGGATGCTGCTGCTCATTCCTGGAGGGGAAGGGCTGAAGGTCAAAGTGCCGCGCTCAACCCACGGAGGGAAGGGCAGAGGGGCCTGCCTTTTACTAGATAGCCACCCCCAACGTTGGCCTGCCGCAAACCACAGGCGCACGGAGCAGAAGGCAGGCTTAACAGCCCACACATGCAGAGGGAGGATGGCCATGGGGCTAACATGCCAGCCGGAGACTCAAGCTCTGGGGTCAGTTCCCAGCTCTCTCACAGACGCCAGGCTCTGGGGCCAGTCTCCCCAGGCCTCTGCTCCCCCTCTGTGCAGTGGGGTTAACAATCCTTCGTCTTGTCTGTTCGTGATCGCTGCAAGGCCCATCTCCCACTACGTGTATGCAGTGCCTGGCCCAGCGTGGCCCTGATCTCAGCTGGCACTACTGGAGAACTGATGGGGTTCAGAGAAGAGCAGTGGGAAGGATCAAGGGCCTGGAAATCTGTGGAGAGAGACTGAAGGCTGGAATCATTACCTCAGATGGGACGAGTCAGAGGAGCTGTAAGCCAATTAAACCCTGACTGGTCTAGAGAAGGCAGGTCAGGACCATCTGTTCCCCGTCTCCTAGCACAGGAACAGGATGTTCAACACCAGGAAACACTTCCATGCTGTGTGCAGCTAGACGGGGGCACCCGCTGCCACAGAAGTTGTTGTGACGAAGAATTTAGCATGACTGAAAATGGAACTGGCCATTTCTGTGGCTAACCAGAGTCCCCAGAGATATCCTAGCTAGTGCCAGATCCCACATTGGCAGGGATGTTAAACCTCGGCTTCAGGGTGCCAGCCAATCTCAGCTGCAAAGAGCCCAGACTGATCCAGGGGGGAGGGAGGAGGGCAGAGATTCCCACATCTGCTCTGGCGGGGCTCTCACACCTTCCTCTGCAGAGCCTCGTGCTGGCTGTCAGAGACCCGACCCTGGGCCAGACGGACCTTGGCTCTCAGCCCGTCTGGCCGTCCTCTGTACCACTCACAATTAACCACAAGGAGAACACTGACAGCCACCTCCTCCGAGCCGCGACAGCGTATGCAGCACACGTGCTCAGAGACCTGCGTGCAGCACATAGGCCCAACGCAGCCTGCAGCTGGCCTCCTACTTAACAGAGCAGGCAGTGCCACAGAGATGCCAGGTCCCAGCATGCAGTGAGCCGAGCGGCTAGGTTGAAGGAACACTGCATGCCCAGCTGTAACTTGATAAAGGAGAGGGCAGCGGTGATGCCGTCATTGGTGGGGAGCCCAGGGCAGGCCAGCACCCCATTTTATTCAACACAACAATGGCTGCGACCTGCCTCCAAGCCCACTCAGTGTCTCCCTGCACTGGGCCAGCTCCGGGGCCAGCGTGACTCCCGCCTGCTTCCTCTCGAGGCTGGCCTGGGTTGAGCAGAGCCAGTTCCCAGTTAGTGGCTTCCCGAGGTAGGAAGCGAAGCAGGGGTGTTTAACAACCAAGGACCGCAGGTGATGCGGACATAGGCACGGGGCTCTCTGGGGCCAGTGGGTGTCAATGGGCTGCTCTCTGAAGGAAGAGGAACAGAGTCCATGGCTCGGCCCAGCTGTGCACCATTCCCCTAGTCGCACAGCCCCTCCCTGTTACACACACCCCGGGAGGAAGGTGTGAAGGTGACCTGCGCCCCGCGCTCTGCAGTCAGGGTCACGCTCACCTGCTGCACCATCTGGTCCCCATAAACACTTGGAGCACAGCAGAGCCTCCCAAGGAAAGAGGCCGAGAGCCCTGTGGGTCAGAGCAGCAGCCCCTGGGGCCACACCCTTCACGCTCTGAGCACACTTCAGCGCCGGACATGCTCTGGGCTCACTGGGGCTTGGCCAGGAATTTCCACTCCTGAACGGCAGCTGGGCCACAGACGCCGCCCGCTGTGCACACAGAACAGAACTGCTTAGACTGGAGCAGAAACAACGGGCGTTACGCGACGCCCCCGTCGCTCTGGGGATCCCCGGGCTGGGGCTGCAGTGGGTGAGAGGAGACGGGCTGGCCAAGCTCTGCAACTCCCCGGCCCACACTGGCCTCCTCAGAGGCCTGGTCTTGCTGTGTTGCTTGCAGACAGCGACGGGGGCTCCCCTGGCCTCTGGTGGTGGGGAGTCCCAGAGGAGAGGGCCCTGCACCGATGACACAGCAGCACCCAGCCGCAGCAGCTCATGGGAAAGGTCTTCGGACCCCAGACTCCAAGGCCAGATCCAAAGGAATGGGAGCTGCCCGGGAAGGCAGAGATGAGGTGGGAGATGCGCCCGTGCAGTGAGATTGAGGTGATTCTGGGTCTGGCCCACCTGGGGATATCTGCCCAGGGAGGAGATCTCACGGTGTGCCCTGAATCGGAGGAAACCTCCAAGCAGGGCAGCACGGCCATGCAATGTTCCTCTGGAAACAGCTGCTCCAAAGCATATTAGGGCTCGAATGCAGAGCGTGTTCAAAGGAGAAGCTGAGCCGCAGACGCGGTGGTGACATACTTCGTCAATGGCTGACCATGGTCTTGGTTTGTGAGGCTGGGCAGGCCGAGGGGGGGGAGCCTAGCTCAAGGCTGATTTGAACTACAGCCCCCCGAAGGGCAAGGTAACAGAGGTACCAGCACACGGCACCGTGAGGCGCAAGTGGCAAGGCCAGCTGCTCCCTGCAGGCCAAGAGACGCAGGAGAAGGGTGGGAATCCAGGAGCCCTTCTGATCACAGGCAGCAGCTGAACTCAGGAGTGAGACGCAGGCCGAGAACTTGCTGAACAGAGCCACGTGTCTTCCTCACAGTAGGCAAGAAGGACCCAAAAGGACCCAAGGTGGATTCAGCAAAAAGTGAAACCGAAGAGCCGTGGAGGAGCTGAGAGGCATTGAGTGTCTGGGCGCTGAAGAATGGAGACACAGCAAGCAGGGACCATAATCTCACCTGTTTTACTCCCTGTTGCAATGAGACGTACAGAGCTCGCTCTGTTTAGTCTATCCAAGAGAAGGTTTAGAGATGACTTGATCATGGTCTACAAGTACCAACATGGGGAAGAGATTTCTGACAGCAGGTGGCTCGTTAATCTGGCAGAAAATCCAGCAGCTGGAAGTTGAAGCTAGACAAACTCAGATAAGAAGTGAGAGGCAGAGTTTTACCAGTGAGGGTCACTAACCATGGGAACAACTCACCTTGGGGCATGGAGGAGTCTCCATCGCCGGGAGTTTGTAACCCAGACGGTGTCACTTCCCAGAAGATCTGTTCTAGTCAACCAGGTGCGATGGGGCTGGATGTAGGAGACACTGGTGGAATTCCCTGGCCAGCAGGCCAGACTAAAAACTCTCTTCGGACGTGGAAATCTACGTATCTTGAGTTCCTCCCCTCACACCAAGCCCCAGGTTCCCAGTGTTCTCATAGCATGACAGATGAGCGTGGGGTCACAGACCAGCCTCAGTGTGTTTCCTGGCTGACCTGCAGCCCTGTCCTAGCTCACAGCCCGGTCTGTTCCCCTACGCTTCATGCTAGCACATTCTGGGACCACTTCCCCTCCCCCAGAGCTGTAGGCGATCTGTACGGTGTACAGAACGGAAGGGCCAGACTCAGAGCAAGCAGGAGACAATGGGAGAATCCTTGCCCCTGGGATCAGAGGAGAGGGACGGGGTGTATGTTGGAAGTGGAGATGGCTAACGACTGGAGGGGCCGCAGCCCGGCCTCCAAGTTCCTGAATGCAGCCTGCCAAGGAAGTAAAGCCCATGGTCGGAAAGGTCCCGGCGTAACGCGCTCCATCTCGAGCCACATGGAGCTGGTTCAGAATAAGATGGTGCATGGCCTAGAGACAGAGACAGACAAATTGGGGATGCAGCCAAGCTGGGACCCCCTCACCCCCCCCGCTGCATGTCACTAACTGTTCTAAGCCCTAGTCAGCAACAGCTGAGTGGCTCTGCCCTGAGCAATGCGGGGACCCAAACACATTCCTCCACCAAGGAGGCCCCGGCAGCCAGCAGTAGCCAGCCCTGGCTCGCTCCCTCCCACCGCTCTCAGATGGCGTCGGCCGCCTCCTGTGTAGTTAACACATCACCTCCAGTGAGCTCAGCTTCTCTGAGCAAGCGAGCGAGCAGTCTGCAGCCTCTGTGTGAGGCTGCCGTCACTCAGCCTCACGTCTGGAAGTTGTTCTTGGATGGGCCCCGGCATTCCTAGACGTACATTCCTGGCAGCTGGGAAGCTTCGCAGGAAAGCTTTTTTCCCAGCGTTTTCTTGAAAATATCCGGTCCACGTGGAGGAGAGAGGGGACAGGGCAAGCACTCTCGGCCCTCCAACCATCCCCTGGTCACGGGCAGCTCACAGGCCTGGCATGGCGCTGGCACACAGGGCTGTGGGTCTGAAGGGGCCAGACAGAAGAGGGGAAAACAGAACTCAAGCAGAGGGGAGAGCTGGCCCTCGCTTCGAAATGAAGCTCAAGGTCCGGGAGGAGGAGGTGCTGGCTGGAGTAATGACCATCTCACATGTCCCCTGCCTCTCAGGGAGGCACTGCAACCTCTCAGGCTAGTGCCCCTCACTCCTGCCTGAGTGGGAGAAAAGGCTCTCGGGGGAAGAGGGAGCTTTCTCCTCTGACATTCTCTGAACCCTGTTCCCATTTTGTTTTCTGGGAAAGAAATCCAGAATGCCCCGTCAGTGCTGGGGCTGCAGGGCTGTTCCCAGGACAGCTGCTTGGAACGTGCAGCATGCTCTGGGGATCGTCCCCAAAGACCCCCACCAGCCACTGCCCCACACTGCAGCTCCTCTGTCCACACAGTGCCAGGCGGCTGGGCAGGCAGCCATGCCAAGGAGCATCTGCTCGGCAGCAGTAGCATGATGTCAGGCAGACAAGCCAAGCTGCCAGGAAATAAAGCTTGGGCCTCCCTTGGAGAAGGACCTGAACCAGGCCCTGTGGGGCATGGGCTCCTACCAGCTGTAACCCGTCTGCTACTACAATACTGCAAAGGGACTAGCCAAGGGCCAGGGAAACAGTTTGGTCACTCAGACACAGGGAACCCAAAAGCTGCACCTAGTTTGTGTTACTGATCCAATGGCAGTTATCCTGAGCTTTCCTGGCTGGACAGCAACACAGGCAGGGACTGGTTCTCCCTGTTAAAGGAGGGTGGCCACAGCCTGTACTGCGAGATTTTACTAGGCCACACTTGGCCACCCCAGTCTTCAGAGCTGCATGTAAAAGACAGACTCTCCTGATGTTTGGAAGAAGGGGGATGGTAAGACAGCTGCTTGAAGCATGCAGGGAGGTGCCAGGGACATGGGGTGCAGGCAAGCCGCAGCGTTACCGGAAATCAAAGTGTGTTAGCTCCCGTGTCCCAGCCTGATTCCAACACACATGGCTGTTCTTTACCTCCTGTCCAAAGCTGTGGCCAGGGTTGCTACGTTCACCCCAGAAGCAGCTGCATTTCTGTGGTGGTTGAAGCATGTCCTACATTAGTAAACAGTGCAAATGGCTTAGGGTTGCTAGAGAAAAGCTAGATTGTTAGCAGAGCTAAACAAAAGCAGATCCCGACAGGAGGCTGGGTTTTCCAAGGTGTGCTCAGCAGCCCCCGGACGACAGTGGAAGGTGGCAGTGGCTGGCTCTCAGAAACTGCTGTCAGTGTGTGCCAGTGATGGCAGGACAAGGTGACGATGAAAAGCATTAGATCAGAAGGACTGCATGGCTGAATGAGATCCTGCTGGGAGGCAGGTTAAAGCACAGGAAATGCAGCTGGCCACTGGAATGGAAGAGTTCTGCAACAGGAGGGGATGTTCATTTCTGGATAACGAACCCTTGCTGCTTGTGTACCCAACTGGTAATCAGAGGGCACTGCAACATGGGGGGACCGCCCCGATCCAATGGTGAGCACGTCTTGATTTCCCCCTTCTGACTGTTGCCTTCACTGCAATGCACGCACAAGTCAACCTCTTGCAATTTCCCCTCTGGAGCCGGCACTGAGGTTGGGCCAGGAGAATGGGGCAGCCCATGTCTTCTGCAGAAACTACTTCAAGGGCTTTAACCAGCACGAGGCTCATAAAGCCTCTCCAGCCACATTTCTGTAAGATTCATCTTCCTCCTGCACGACCAAGGCCATGAGGTGATGCAGGGACGGTCAGTGTAGACAGGACCTAGTTGGAAGAAGTGTGTTCGGGGGCAGATGTGCTGTCACTGGGTCCCCGACGTAGTAGATTTTTCTAGTATGACTTTGCAAAGGGAGGCCTATAAAGCAGGGCTCCTGGATCTCCCCTCCCCCAGGAAGGGCCTGAAGAGGGTTTAGAGGAGCCAGAGACCAGCTGGGAGATGCAGGTGGGATGGGCTCCGTGTTGCACAGACAGCCTGGCCTCTGGAGCAGATCTTGGGGCTACCGGGCATGGCGTGGGTGTGGTTTCAGGATGCACAGGCGGAGAGCGCTTGGTGCTCTTCTAGCTGTCCTGGGGAGAAGCTCGGACACAGGCAAGGGCCGGGGCTTGCTCTCTGTTTGGGATTTCCAGGCCCCTCCTTGTTAAAAGCAGCAGGTGGCTTCAGCAGAGCTGGGAGCGGAGAAGAGTCACCTGGCCAGGCCGCTGGAAGCTGCAGGCTTTACAGCTGCTCTGCAATGGGAAGCCATGGCTGCTTCAGCGTTTGCCCGGCCCAGCAGGAATGTGCTCTGGGAACGCTGCCGGGCTGGGAAACACAGCTGGGTCCGGTGCAAGGGAACAGGAATGGGGGCTGAGCATCATACCAGAGAGAGGCCAGTATCTGCGATTTCCTTTGCTGAGGGGCTCTGCAGGGCTCCTAGGAGAAACAGAACATAAGGATGGCCATATGGGGTCTGACCAATGGTCCATGAGTCTGTCTTCCAAAAGTGGCCAGGGCTAGGTGCTTCAAAAGGGAATGAAGAGACCTGACAATCTGGAGTGATCCATCCCATCGCCCATTACCAGCTTCTGGCACACTTCAGAGCATGGTTTTGCATCCCTGCCCTTCTGGCTAATAGCCGTTGATGGATCTAGCCTCCATGAACTTATCTAGCTCCTTTTTGAGCCCTGCTATAGTCCTGGCCTTCACAACATCCTTTGGCAAGAAGCTCCACATGTTCACTGTGTGTTGTGTGAAGAAGTACTGCCTTTTGTTTGTTTTAAACCTGCTGCCTATTATTTTCATTTAGTGACCCTAGTTCTTGTGTTATAAGTAAATAACACTTCCTTATTTACTTTCTCCACACCAGTCATGATGTCATAGACCGCTATCATGTCCACCCACACTTGTCTCTTTTCCACGTTGAAAAGTCCCAGTCTCATCAATCTCTTTTCATACAGAAGCTGTTCCATCACCCCTCATCATTTTAGTTGCCCTTTTCTGTACTTTTTCCAATTGCAATATATC
Source organism: Mesoclemmys tuberculata (assembly GCA_007922155.1). Classification (NCBI taxonomy): domain Eukaryota; kingdom Metazoa; phylum Chordata; order Testudines; family Chelidae; genus Mesoclemmys; species Mesoclemmys tuberculata. Next base: position 17,358,457 of record ML675632.1, on the reverse strand, counting down.
TTTTCTGAGATGGGGCAACCAGATCTGCACGCAGTATTCAAGATGTGGGCGTGCCATGGGTTTGTATGGATGCAGTATATTTTCTGTCTTATTACCCATCTCTTTCCTGATGATTCACAACGTTCTGCTACCTTTTTTGATGGCTGCTGCACAGTGAGTGGATGTGTTCAGAGAACTGTACAGTGACTCCAAGATCTCTTTCTTGAGTGGCAACAGCTAATTTAGACCCCATCATCTATATGTATAGCTGGGATGATGTTTTCCAGTGTGCATTACTTTGCATTTATCAACCCTGAATTCCATCTGCTTCTTTGCTGCCCAGTCACCCAGGTTTGTGAGACCCCTTGTAACTCTTCAGTCTGCTTTGGGCTGAACTGTCGTGAGTAGTTACCATGCCTGTTACCACTTTTGTTACCATGCTCCTCTCTAACCGCTGGCAGGGAAGACTCGCCATGCCCTCGGACTTTTATAAGCCTAGGAAAAGACTGCAGTGGGACAACAGGCCAGGGCAGGAAGGCAGGACCTTCCCAGGGCAGGAGGGCAGGACCCTCCGCAGGGCCCTCCCAGGGCAGGAGGGCATAGCCCTAGTGCACAAGCATCTTCCCCACTCTCGCCCTCCTCCAGCTCGCCCTCCTGTCCCTCAGCCCGTGTGACCCTGGGGCCGGGACAGAAATTAACCCTGCCCAGTCACTAGCTCGCTGCAGAGGGATCTGGGCTGTTGGAAGCACCTCCTGGGTCTGCCTCAGGATGCAGAAGGTATTTCCTCAGCTCCCGCTCAGCTATAGGTGCTGGGCCGGTCTGCTCACATGCAGGGGCCCCAGCCTGGAGTTGGTAAGAGCCCAGCTGGAACATGGCCTGCCCAGGGAGGGCGGACAACCAGGCAGAGACGGCAGGGGAAGCTGCTGGCACTCAGTCAGCAGGGCGGGGGGCTATTCGACTGCCCCTGAAAGCAGGTGGGCACAGGAGCTTGTCCTGTTCATTGGCTGTATTACCGTAACACCGAGCAGGCCCAGCCACGGACCAGGGCCCCCCTGCGCTAGGCACTTCATCGACAGAGCAAAGAGAAAATCCCTGCCCCCAATGGCTTCCTGAGGATAAAGCAAGAGGTAAGAGGTGGACATGGACAAACCGAGGGGGTGAACAGGGAGACCACGGGACGACAGTGGTCAGCAAAGCCGGCCCTGGCCTCTGCAGCACGCCGGCAGCTGAACCACCATCAAGTTTTTTGTAGGCATCATGGCAGAGAGAATTTTCAGCAGGAATTTGGAAGATGGTCAGGTAGCTTCACAGAGGTTTACAGGGAGGTTTGTCCCAAGCCTGAGGGGCAGCACCGGAGAAGCACAAAGGGGCTTGTTTGAAAATTTCCAGGAGTCTGGCATCGTGGGCTGAATGATGCTGAATGAGAGGTGACAGGTCAGGCAGGGCTGGGCCATGAAGGCCTTGAAAGTGCAGAAAAGCCCCTTCTGTCTGATGTGACAGGGCAGGGGAGTCAGTGGAGGGATGCGAAGAGGGGTGACAAGGTCCAAGGACAGGCTGGGAGAAGGCTCTCTGCAGCAGCGTTCTGAGTGGCTAGGGGCAGGGCAACACTGCATTTGTCCAGGCAGAGAGAAGAATGTTGCAGCAACAGAGACGTGAGAGCCTGGCTGAGTGTTTCAGCCGCACGGATGGAGAGGAAAGGCTGGATTACACACAACTGGCAAGACTTAGACACAGCCTGGCTTGGAGGCCCTCGAAGAAAGTCCAAGTCGACAATGACCCCAGGTTCTGGCCCTGAGCGACAGGCAGATGGAGGGTCGTACACAGTGATGCAGAAGGGAGACTGCAGGGAGGACAGGAAGATGAAAAGCTCTGTCTTAGCCATGTCGAGTGTGAGGTCATGGCTAGACATCCATGAGGAGATATTAGGGAGATGGGCCAAGATTTGAACTTGGACAGAAGACGACAGATCTGGAGCAGAGAGGCAGATCTGCGAGTCCTGGCACAGAGCTGAGAGTTGAATGTGTGTGGAGGAGACTGCCCAGAGAAGATGCAGAGGGAGAAGAGAAGGGGACTAGGACAGAGCCCCGTGGAACCCTACAGAAAGCGGCAGGGGATGAGGAGGCTCCTCTGAGGGACACACTGAAGGAACGAACGTTAAACAGGCAGGAGAACCAGGCAAGAACGGAGTCATGGAAGCCCAGAAGAAGGGTGTGGCCGATGGTGTCCCAAGCGGCTGGCAGATCCAGGAGGATGAGGCTGCAGCGTGGGTTCTGAGCTTTGGCCAGGACAAAGTTATAGCAGGAGAAGCAATACAGGGGTCGAGAAAGGAGGGAGTCTGCGGTCCAGAGAACATCCCTGTTATAGAGCCCCTCTCCCAAAGGGGCAGGCCTCACTCAACAGCCCGCCCTGCAGAGCGAGGCTCAGCCCCACCAGCAACAGGGCGTCTCTCCCTGGCTCTCCGCACTACACGGCGCCCAGCTGACAGGCAGCTGCTCCAAGCCCTGTAGATGGGAGAAGTCAGAGACAGAGATGCCAGAGAGCGCCCATCTCATGCCTCTGCCCGGCTTCAGACACGAGCCCGTGCTGGAGACAGGGAAGCCAGGGGAGAGCTGCCCTTGTTCCTGGCCCAGCGATACTGATCACGGCCCCCTCATTCCCACACACCTGGGAGCCCACCCCAAGCCATGCACGCACATTCTCCCCATCGCTATCTTTCCCCTTTCTTGTCAGTATTTACTCCCCTCCCCCGGAAGGGCACCTGGGCTGGGGAACACCCTCTGGAGCCACTATGCCTGAGCTGCAAAGGCTGTGTTACTGGTCTGGAGCCCGGCACACAGGAGCGGGCAGCCACGGGCGGCTGGGCAGAACTGCTTTTAATTTGTTTTTATACTTTCAGTGGATAATAGCAGTTTATTTTCAAGCATGTTTTCAGCTTTTTATGGATTTAAATTTTCACAATTGTGCAAAATTACACGGAGGGGGAGGGGTCAGACAATAAAGATTCCCTGGCGGCAGATGCTGAGATTCAGAAAGTGAAAGCTTTGTGACTGTTAAAGCACAAAGTGTCAGCCTCACACGTCACACCACCACACAAAGCAAGCAGCCTTGAACCACACTCCAGCGAGCTCTCAGGCCGTGCTGCTCCTCCTCTGCCCAGCTGCACATCTGGGTCCTCATCGAGGGAACAGCCGTTTGCCGTTTCAGTGTGTGACTGATGAGGTCAGGGTTCTCCACGTTTACGGATTCATATCTGAGCCCTCCCACCCTGGCTATGTCCGGGGAGCGCTGGGCACCCCCCACTCTTGCGGTGCCTCAGCATCCCGTGGCCTGAGCTCTCTACCATGGGGCAGGAGAATGGTTGGCCCCAGGCATGTGTAAAGGATCCCCCTCTCTCACTGGAAGCCACGCACAGGTTAACCCTAGCCTGGGAAGTGACTAAGCAGCCCTGGCCTTCAGGACCAGTCATTCAGCCGACTGGAGCCAGGGCCTGAGCCCATACGCACAGTGCACTCATCTCTGGACTAAAGTCGCAGGGACACGGCCCCACAGGGAGGGATCTGCTGCCTTAGAGTCAGCCCCCAGTGCCGGCATCTGGCCGGAGCACACGGCACAAGCTGGTCCCCAGCTGTCGCAGAGAGAGAGCCCCACGCGCAGCTGCCACAATGCCTGACGTGAGGAACCAGGCAATCCCCACCCAGTCCAGCGTCTCCTGTGGGAGCAGGTGGAGGCTGAGCAGTGCTGGGTCCAGCCTTGTCTTTGGCTTTTCCCAACCGACCTGGTATCTAAGGCCTCTTCCTCTGGAGATGGCACCTTCACACACCTGCGAGTGCAGCACAACTGGATGGGGCCACACCCTGCTGTGGTCCAACCTCCTCACCCCACGGCACCTGCTGCTGCCCCTGCAGCCTGGCAGCGCTGGGGGGCTGCACACTTGATGGCCACTTGGAGCTCCGGCAGGGTTCAACATCTGCTCTGGCTGCCTCCTCATCCCTGGGGTCCATCCCAGGGCTTGGCTTTAACCCATTCGCCCTCCCACTTTGCTGCCTGCCTCTCCTTCCCTGCAGGGCAGAAGCCAGCCCAGAAGCCTTCTCAGCAGGGCCCAGCACACCACTCTGCTTCTGTGCCTCCCTGCCCGCAGCTTCAGCTGGACCCAGGGCTGTGCCCCCTCGCAGCTGCGGCAGGGGTCAGGGCACTGTGCCCCTGCCCCTTGGCTGAAGCTGGGGCTGTCAGCCCCTCCCCATGGGGCTCCAGCTGCTGTTCCCCCTCCTCCTAGCCCGCTTCCCCCCGTTATTTTTAGTACAGGTCTCAGCCAGCTCACGGCTCCCATGAACTTTTGTTTGTTGCCCGCAATCTGTCCATGACTTTTACTAAACATAACCTTGACAACACCTTAATCTTAGCCATGAGCCTTAAACAGCACAGAACAGCTGGCCTGGTACCAGAGCAGTGCCCGCAGCAGCAGCGAGGGGGGCAGGGGGAAGCACCCACCCTCCCGGAGTGAGGCAGGGCCCGGGTCTCTCCCCCAGGACATCACCAGAGCTTGGCTGCAATCTCCCTGGGGACCTGGTCAAAGCCAGTGGCTGCAGGCCATGGTGGCCGTGGTCCCAGCTGCGGTGACCTGGGTGTCCCTGGCTTTCTGGTTGCACATGTGTTGTAAGTTCAGTGCACAGAGGAAGCAGGAGGTTAGTCTCCAAGGTTTGTTCCTTGAACAGGTGTTCCAAGCCTGGGCTCAGTGGGGACACCACTTCACCAGGACAGCAGGCGGCTCCCAGCTGATGGAGACAAATGCCAAGCTGTGCAAGGAGGGAGGCTATCAAAGGGGCTGGTATGCAGCCGCCTCTGCGCAGCTCTTGCCAGTGCCTGGCTCCTCTAGGGTTAACGCTCCCTCTCTGCTCCATTAACGGGCGTCTGGTTGCAGGGAGAAGGGGGAGGTAAGCGCTCAAGGCTCTGTTCCCCCACAGCCAAAGCCCCTCTTCCAGTTACACCCAACCACAGAGTGCTGCCAGCCCATCTCCCGCACCACACGCACTGGGAGACCCCCTGCCCCACGCATGCACAGAGGCTGCTGCCTGGGACTCCCAAATGCCCACTCAGCCAGCACCCCTGGCCAGACACACGTGAGCACTGCCGTGGAGCACAACGGGTCCTCGCGTGGGGCAGTGGGATGTGCCAAGACTCCCCAGGAGGGAGCTGGAGGAAGAGAAGATGTGGATGCATGTAGACACGCACGTCTGTCTTCACAGGATAGACCTACAGGCATGCGCACACACATGAAACAGTCAAGGCCTCGAGTAGGTAAAATCCACAACCCTGTGCCGGGCTGACAGCTCAGGACCCCAGCACCCACCGGCACAGCTTCCCCACGGCCTCAGGGCCACCCCCTGTCCAGCCTTCACTCTCAAGGGTTAACGCTCCCCAGCCCCAGATGGAGGGGCGCTCAGGTAGGCGTGAATCGCTGGAGCAGGAGGAGGGGCCTGGTTGACCACTCGCTGGTGCTATAAAACTCCCAGCTCCTGCCACACTCAGCGTCTTAAGATGCACATGTGTGCAGAAAGGAAACGCCAGCTGTTACCGTGAGGGGACGTAACCCTTTGTGTGCCGGGAGGACTGGCCACAGACACCAGAGGAGCTCAGGAAAAGGAATCACCACTGCAACAAACAGCTCCTCCTCGCTCTGAAATCCAGCAGAGGAGCGACTGCCTCTCAGGGGCAGGCGGGGGCTCGCCTGCTTCTGGGCTCCAGCGGTTTCGCCGGAGCAGGCAGCATGGGCGAGTGGAGCTGAGGACCTTTGGGGAGACAGTTCCTGGTGGCGCTGCTTCCCTGCCGCCCTAGTCCAGCGCACTCCGACATGTCCTTCGCTATGCTGCGCTCGGCCCCCAGCCGCTACCTGTACCCCGAGATCAGCATGCTGTCCGAGGACGAGGAGAACGGCAGCGAGAGCTCTGGCTCTGAGGAGAAGCCCTACCGCCTGGACGCCGATGACTACGGCCTCAAGGCCGGCAAGCGCAGGAGTGGCAAGAAACCCAACCGGCTCAGCAGGGAGCCCCGGCAGCGGCACACGGCCAACGCACGGGAGCGTGACCGCACCAACAGCGTCAACACAGCCTTCACCGCCCTGCGGACGCTCATCCCCACCGAGCCTGCCGACAGGAAGCTCTCCAAGATCGAGACGTTGCGGCTGGCCTCCAGCTACATCTCCCACCTGGGCAACGTGCTGCTGGTCGGGGAGGCCTGCGGGGACGGGCAGCCCTGCCACACCACCCCGGCCTTCTACCACCACAGCAGCGGCAGCAGCCCCCCCCCTGCGGGAGAGTGAGAACTCACAGCCCAAACAGATCTGCACTTTCTGCCTCAGCAACCAGAGGAAGCTGGTAAGTGGCTGCTCACGCCTTCCCTTCTGCACTCTCGGGCTGCTGCACCGGGCTTGCCAGCTAGGCAGGGCGGGGAAGCAGAGTCAGCAAACGCTGGGGAGTAATGAGGACCCAATACATGGAGCAGAATCTGCCTCTCCACTCACTACACCGGGGTTCTGGGCATCTAGATAGACTGGCGTCATACTGCCATTCGGCTGGCACTCGGGGCGGGGGGGGGGAGAAGGGAAGACCAGAGGGGACCTAGAGATGAACTTTAGGAGCTCAGATACTATGCGGAGGGCTGAGGTTTAAGACCCAGAGAGAGTGTCTGTAGTGCGCTGCTGTGTCTCCTTGCTAGCAAAGCCCAGGCAGAAGAGGGGGAGGCGAACTAGCCCAGCCCCCGGGACTGTCTCCAAGGCTTTAAGCATTTCAGTCACGGGCTCCCTTCTGCCCACTCTCCGGGAGCAGCCAGCCCACTGCTGTAGGGAGACCATGGACACGGCTAGCCCCAGGAGCAACCCCAGCCCCTGGAAAGCTCAATGCGTGCCTGCAGAGCATGGCATTTTAGGGAGCTGGCCAGATACCTGACTTGGGGTCGGGGAGAGAGATGCACGCAGAACAGCTCGCAGTATGCAGGATGGGCCTCCAGTCCCTCGAACGCCCCTGACAAGCCCCACACGAGCGATTCCCCCGTGGCTGCTCGGGGACAGATGTCCCCGCAGGAAGGGCAGTGATGCTTCTTCCTCTGTGCCACAATGGTGAGAGCCAGCAGTGCCATGCTGCGCCCTGGTTCGCGCAGTCAGAGCCTCGCTGACGCGGCCTGCTTGCAGACGGAGTTTAGATGGCCCTGTCTCTAGGGAAGCTGTCTGGGCGAGGTTCTCCCCAGGGTGGGTTTCTCCTGCAGCAGGCACACAGCTCCCCAGGGAGGGCAGAACCCGGGGAAGTGAGCCCTCTCCTGGCATCTGCCCTCTGGTAGCAATTTCTCATGCCCTGCCCTTACGCTCAGCCTGTGCCATCATGCTGCTAACTGCCCAGCTGGAACGCATGGAGCAGTGCTGCAGGGCTGTTAGCCAGGGACCCCCTCCTCCCGCCCTGAGATGCCCCATAGCTCCCATAGGGGCTGGACGGGGGAGGCCCTTTGAGAAGAAGGGGGAGAAGAGAGGGTCGGAAGCGACTGACTACTGAACTCAGCCCAAACGCCCTGAGGAGCCAATGTGGCCCCGCACCCAAGCCCATCAGTTTGCAGGGAGACGTGGCGGGGTCAGCTGCATTCTGCAGGGTGCACCCCCTGGCTCTGCCAGCAGAACTGGGAGTATCTCCCATCTCCTAGCCATACAGCTCCCCCCAGCATAATGAGAGAGGGAAAGGCAGGAGCAGCAGCACCGCCCTTGGGGAGCGCTCTGAACACACAGCAGGGCTTTCCCATACAAAGCGGGGGCTCTGAAAACAACCAGGCGTCCCTTTGCCAGGCCCCTGTGCACGGGAGATCCCTGGGGAGGGGGCACACGCCAGTTACAGGGGCAAGGAGGGGAGCTGATCTTCAGAGGATGCAGTCATTTCAAGCCTCCAGGGAGGTTTTTAAAAGCATCCTGCCTGGGATGCATCAAGGCGCTGGAGTTCTTGTCTGCCTCGTTACAATGGAGGGTATGCCCTGGAAGTTCTCTCTCCTCGCCTTTAACATTAAAAGTTCAGGTCTTGTCTGCCTGGGCGGCCTGTGGCACCCCAGGTGTGGGAGATGGGCACCATCCCATGCTGAAAAGGTCAGCACGAAGTGATGGAGAAGGGACAGTCTCAGCACCCGGGGCTGGTCTGTACCTGTGTCACCCAGTGAGCCCGCAGACGGGGAGTTGGTTATGGAGTCAGCACAGTTCAGGTGACTGAGCGCAGAGCACATGCTGGAGGCCGCCAGCATGGCTGGTCCAGAGCGCAACTTGTCAGCCTGGTATTTCCGAGATACAAACAGGCAGGAAAACCCAGGCGGACCTGTCACGCTCCGCAGCAAAAATGGCATGAACCCTGCCTGGGGTTTTCAACCCCCTCTGCAGACCTCCTCCAGGTCACTCCATGAGCAGAGAGACTCCAGAGGGGCTGCTCCCTCCCATAGTGGGCACAGGAGTGGGTCCCCAAGCAATGCACTAGGGCAGGGAGCCTATAAATAGCCCATGGGGCCCGGAAGTGGTAGCAGCAGGGAAGGGAGATTCACAAGCAACTTAGGAGGTCTCGGAAAGAGCCTCTCCCCCACTTTACAATAAATGAGTGTGGGGGGGGAAATGACAGCAAGGGACCATTTCCATTCAGTCCACAGAGACAGGCGCTTCCCCCATCAGCGGCAATGAATCAGTAGCGCAGTGCAGGGCTCTTAGCAGCGCAGGAGAGGTATAAATCACCATCCTCCCACCCTCTTCCCATCTCGAGCACCCTGCAGCCCTGGATCTCAAAGCACTGCCTTGCATGAAGGAATTTAGACTCCTAACCTGGCCCCCAAGGTAGGTCAGCACTGGACAGAGTGAGAAGCCTCCTATCCAGCAAGCCACGAAAGGCCCATCTTCTGATTACTAGCCCTGTGCATTGTGTACAACCACCTTTGTCTGCTCGCAGCATTAACACTCCTTCACCCTGATTCCCATAAACCACGTGTCGTCAGAGCCGCCCACCTCGGGGCAGGCCCCGGCGCTGGGCACGCCTGACCACCCCGTGCCAAGATGCATGGAAAGGTTCAGCTACACAGGAGTCCTCATCTGAGGGCGCAGCTGTGTTTGACCTTTAACTTCTCTAGACAGTTCTCTAAGATTTGGCCCTCAGCTCCCCCACGCAGCAATTCTTACTGCTGGGACCCACTCACGGGGCATGGCCTTCACTGAAGAAAAGGTGTGTTTTTACCATGGAATAATTAGCACATTAGCAATCCAACTGCCAAAAAAGAGTGCAGGCAAGATTGTTTTGCACGAGGTAAACCCTGAATAAGGGCCGAGTGCTGACCTTGGCTGGTGACCTACAAGCGCCTGGTCTCCACGGGAGATTTTCCAGTGAGCTAACTCTCTGGGGCTTGTAATCTGGCTCTATAAACCCCCACCACCTTCAGCAACGAAGACCAAGTCTTTAGGTGCAGAGTTTTGGGCACAGAGCAAGGAAGTGAAATTTATCTTCTTTGCAGTTGTAAAAACAGCATCCCTGGGACCTCATTGCTGGTCTGACACTCAGTGGAAGGCCCACTCTGGGCTGCTGAATGCTAGAAAGAGGCGGCTATCCACATTCTGGAGAAGCCAGCTCCCTATAAAACCACTTCCCATGAACTCTGGAAATTAGAGCTGCTGCCCAGGCACATGCCAGTGATAAGACATGGGGCAGGAAGAGCTCAAGATTCAGATGTATGCAAATGTTTCCATAGTCTATTTCTCCCACGTGGAGCTGACGACTGTTTCTAGCCGTGCAGTGAAAAGACACCCCCTTCCTCTCACACACACACGCGCCAGTTCCTCTCACTGCAGAGGCCATTGGGAGCACAGTTTGCATGCGTGCCCGTGTACAAATGTGTTTAAATCTGAATGTGGCAAGGATAAAATTCCCCCTCTAAAAGTCTAAGCATAGGGCTTCATCTTTAATCCTCAGAGCTTTCAGTGTGAACAGATTGATCTGTTGAGTCAGACAGGTCGAAGGTAAACCTTCATGAAAGGAGCGCCAGGCTGGAGCTAGCAGGGAGGACACAGGCACTGGTCAGTTTCACCTCAATCCGACAAGTACCCTCGCCCGAAACAGAAAGGGAGCAGCTGGGCACGCAGGGATGGGCCCGGGAGTGCAGGAAATCAGGAGGCATGCCTCCAGGCTGGGGCAGAGGGGTCGCACAGACAAGCACCGGAGAAGTTCAGGCAGGATAACCCACTCCATTCTAGGGTCCGACACAGCTGTGAACACCCTCTCAGGGCTGGGGACTTCACACAACCCTCGGCTTTGCACCCAGCTGATTAATGATGCTGAGCACTTCCGCCGCGTTTCCATCACACCGCTACAAACACTTCTCCGAAGCGACATTCCATCTAGTCGACGGGGTAACAGACAAACGCGCTGTGTGACTCACTCTCCCCGCAGCACCCCGCTGTCGTGGCCCTCAGGGCAGGAGACGGTCCCATCTCTCAGGGCAGCAATCGCAGCGATGCTGCGAAAACCCTCCTTTAAGACGATTCCCATTTACCCCTCCCCCCCAGGCCCCAAAAAGCAAGGACAGGCTCAGCTAAACCACCTCCCGCAGGGCTGGACGGCCCAGCTCTCACACACGTTCGAAACAGATTTACCTGAAGGAAAACAAAACTGTGAGGACAAGAGCGCACGCTGCCCTACGACGGAGGGCTGCTCTGCACTAGATGCACTACAGCAGCATAGCTGCACGGACGCCGCTGCAGCGCTGCGAGTTCAGACACTCTCCCGTTGGCATAACAACTCCACCTCCGCAAGAGGCGGCAGCTATGCCACTGGGAGAAGCTCTCCTGCCCACACAGCACTGTCCACACTGGCGCTTAGGCCAGTGTAACTTACATCACTTAGGAGGGTGGCTTTTTCACACCCCTGGGCAATGTAAGTTACCCCAACATAAGGGCTAGTGGGCATGAGGCCTGAGATGCCAACATGTAGGACGGTGTATGCTCTTTCCCTGTGCTTCCCCAACCTGCCTGCCCCCACCCCAACACGTGGACACAGCTCCTACTTCTTGAACGGGGGAGGGAGGCTCTGGGCTTCGCGATCTGCCCATGGCTTGTGCCAGATGCACCTCTTAGATCTGTGTGTGCATCACTCGGCAAAGGAAACACGCAGACAAGTCAGGAGCGATGGGTAAACACAAGGATTGGCGTTACCAGGGAGGAAAGTCGCCTGGGTCTCGTAGAGCATTAGGAGAAGAAAATAAGGGCTGTGGCTCTCAGTAAAGAATGCGCCCGCCTGCTCACCCGCCTCCCTCCTTCCTTCATGCACACACTGCACCCACTATGCCGCCTACAGCCCGTTCTTCCAGGGAGCCGCGCTAACACGATGCCCCATGCGACTTCCCTTGCATGTCTCCCTAGAGGGCCAGGGCCCATGGTCGCCACACTGCAGTACGTGAGTAGACTTCAGAGAGCCTATGGGAAACTGCTCTGGCCAGACTGGCCAAGCGCCCTGGGGCACTGGCTCCACATGCGACCCATGGGGGCCCAGGAACTAGCAGGGGAAGCAGTGTCACTGGTTTCTTGCTGCTTTATTAGCAATGTAGAAAGGGACGCTGTCAATGCTAACAAATGCCTCTGTCCTATGCCCCTGCGGCGAGGGTAAAGCTAGCTGGCGAGTCACCACCAAACCGTGAGAGCTTCTGCACTGCTCTGAGCTTGGACAGTCACAGTCAATTTCTGTCGCTTCTGGCCAGCGCGGCCCTGTCTGGATTGCAAAGCCCATGGCAGGGCAGAACTATTTCCACTGGAATGACAATCCGGGGGACAGCAATCTGTGCCGGGTCACGGGCTTGGAGGAACTGGGGGTCCCCGTATCTCAGCCTGATTTTGGGCCAGATGTGAGCTGTAATTCTATAAAACAAAACCCATGCTAAATGCAGCCCACGCCAGGCCCCTGGCTGAAAATGCCCTCCTGGCTCTACAGTCAGGAGCTCACGAGAAAAGTGGGTTCTCTCAGGGAGCAGTGCCTCAGACCCCACGAAATCACAGCTAGGAACACCAGCAGGGAGAAGCTCTGGGGCAGACATGCCCTGGGAACACAGGTTTTCCCGTGATGGTCGATGCAGCACTTCAGCCCTTCCAGTCTGGGCTGGGAGCAGGGGGCGGGTGCACATGCAGTTTACAGCCAGGAAAGCGAGGTCTTGGGGCATCACTCCACGGAGGGAGCCCCGGGAACACACCTGGGGAGCAGGGAAAGCCGGGAGTAAGAATAAGGCATGGAAACCCCGCTGCTCTCCCGTTTCAGGTGAGACAGGCTGTGCAGTGGGAGAGGAAGTCATCTGTGCCCCGTGGCAGGCCCCCTGTAACCTTACCCACCAGCTGGAAAACAACCCCCACGCCGGGAACTTCAAAAGGGCCACTTAGCTGGAGAGACATCTGGCCACTGGGACCAGCCGGCAGAGCCATGCTGAGCCTCGGGGCAGACTGGGGAACTGCTCTGCCATGCAGGCACTTCCACAGCTCCTGTCGCTTGAGAGCCGGCAGCCCTTCTCTGCCAGGACCCTTCTCTCCCCTGAGCCTCACTGCCGAGCTGTGACACTGCAGGCTGCCTCCACCATCAGGGCTTGTGTAGACGTGGAGCTGGTCAGAGGCTTCCAATTCCAGGGGGCCACGTGAATCAGGAGTGACATCCTTACTCTGGAATAAGTGTGTCTACACACAGGTATTCAGACACAGCAGTTCCTGACTAGTTCCAGGTTTAGATATGCGCCTGTCCCTCTCAAGACACTCCAGCAAGATCAGGCAAGGGCTGATGATGGTCCTGGCGGGGCTGGAACACATGGGTGGGGGCTCAGCCCAAGGCTCTGGGGATCCCACATGCACAGGGGTGGGAGAGGAAAGGTGCCCAGCTGGCAGTTCACAGCAGTAGGGCTGCTATCCAGTCGCAGGGCAAAGGGCTTCAGGAGACGCTGGCACCTTGGCGCAGGCAGCTGTTTCCAGTTGCTAGCAGGGCTGGGCCCCTTGCTGCTAACTCGCCACTCTTGGCTGTTGAGGGGGGCAAGCCAGTCCGGTGCTACCTGTGGGATGTAGATTCACTGCGTCTAGCTCCAGGCCCTGCAATGTGAGCAGAAGCACAGGCTCTGGGTGAGCAGGGAAGGGGCCAGGGACCGAGGGTCACTGTCCAGTCCTCTCACCACAGCCCGTGCTGCGGGGAAGGGTCTGAGAGCCCCAGGAGAGCTGCAGCCCCACTCCAGGGCTCCTGGTGGTTTGGAACAAGGGCTGTGCTCTTGGGAAGGGATGGGAACCTGCCCAGGGGGTGCCCTGGACATTAATGGCAGGGCAAAGGTCTCGGATCAGGAGGGCCAGAGATGCTACCAGGGTAACTGGAGAATGACAGCGAGGATTAGGAGCAGATGGACCAGGGAGGCAGACAGAGAGGCCAGCTCTTCTTAGCACCCGGCAATGCAGCTCTGGTGCCAGGAGACCGGCAGAGTCTCTGTCGCAAAGCACTCGCCGCGGGTTCGCAGCCACTGCGCCAGTAGCCCTCTAACAAAAGGAACACCCACAAAGGGGCTCGTTATCTGTTGCTGAATTGGCTGCTGAACCCTCCCTCCCAGGGCTGCTGAGAGGAAGGACCCCGAAGCTGCAGCTTCCTTAGCAGCGGGGTGAGCCATCTGCTCGGCAGCAGGGTAAGTGGCCCAGAAAGCTAAGGAACTAGCCTGGGCTGGAGGGAGGAGGAAGAGACCAGGAAGGAAACGGCCGGTCAGGATGGCGATGACTGGCACAGCTGGCATGTACCTTATCCACCTGGCCTCGCTGTATCCCCCTGAAGCCAGAGGAGGGGAAATAGAGAGGGGAGACAATCAGTCCCAGAAACGCCACCACCTGGGGCAGTTCCAGCCCGGGAGGCTGGAACAGATCTTCCTTGAAGAGATCTGGCTCTTCATCCGAGCTGGTACCTGTGGCGGGTGGCCCCTTCCTCAGGGCACCTGCTGCCTTGAGCCAGAGGTGCCAGATGAGCTGGAGTGAGCCCCCGTAACATGTCCAGTAACAGGGGCCCAGAGAGTTCAGCAGCCATCGGCAGGTGCTGGCTAGCCATCACAGAGGTGGGCTAGGGGCTTGCACACACCTGCACATTGCCCCCATGATGCCCCGCTCCCCTGTAGCTCATGCCCTGCAGCCATTTGGCAACACCAGAGAGAATGGCCACTGTGTCCCAGCGTGAACGGTGGTCAGTTAGGAAAGCCGCTCTGCACTTGCCCAGGCAGCTGGAGAGACCCTGGGTCTAGGAACAAGCAGGTTCCAGCCCCAAGAGTTTTTTACCGCTCAGAACAGTCCTCCTGTACCCCCAGGTCTGTTGTGAGGCAGCCCTGAGCGCTAGCTCAACAGACCGGGGCATTTTACCCGCCCACGCTCGCTCCCAGTTCACAGGTCGGAATACTGATGATTCTCCAGGACTAGGTACTGTACTTGTCCCTGAGCCATCCCACACCCGGAGCACCCTAGGTATTCTCCCTCTCATGGTACAATGTGGATGGCCTTACAGCCAATAGACATGGGGACAGGGAAGGGTTCAGGGTTCACCAGCACAAAGGGGACCTCACAGGTGTCATGCTGAGAAGTGAATCCATTCTATTCTCTGTGTAACAAAAATACAAACCGTGACCCCCGCAGCCCAGGAAAAAACCCACACTCTTCTAAGCCAGCAGTGCAGCTTGTCCCTGAGCAGAGCTGGGACTTGGCAGATGCTCCCTAGCAGGCATTAAATCATTTGCTAAGCCCTGGCACCTGATGATGACACAGCTGCTGGGGGGTGGGTGCAATCAAGGCAAATGGATGGCATGCAGTGTCCCAAGAGAGCTGGGCAGAGCTGCATTCATGCTGTGGTCCTGGAATGGCAGGAGCAGCACAGAGACCAGTGGCCAGCATGCTGGGTGATGGATGACTGCACACGCCTTCTGCAGGCAGGGCAGTAAGGACATGAGCACACGGCACGGACTCTCAAATAGCCAGCATGGTAGCTGGAGCCCTGGCCACGCACTCAGGTGTCAGCTGGTGCCCCTTCCTGGTGCGGGCTGCTGGATGCATTTTCCTCCTCTCCCCCAGTATCTACAAGATGGGATGGTGCCTCAACCCTGTAATTTACTGTTCCTGCTGCACTTAATGGCAGCGGAAAGGCAAGGTGATAGGGGAAAAAATATGAGGCGGGATTTTCCGAATCCCCATTTCCTCTCCAGACAGCACGAGAACTCCTGGGGCCTGAACATCTGGGAAATTTAATTTTACCATTTCTAAGCAGAACTCCCCTTCCCCGGTAACAAAGAAAGAGTGGGAAAAGAGGCTGCATGTGCAGGAGCAGGGGAGCCTCTGCGGCGCAGCAAACCCGGCCAAAGGTAACCAAGAGGGCTGGCCTCAGCTGGGTTCCATGGGAGAATCCTGCAGCACGCAGGGCAAAGGTGCAGACCCACCCCGGGGGCACCAGTCAGCAGGAGGGACTGGCCCACAACAGGCACACGCTCCCTCCCCGCAGCCAAGCAGCCACTCACTAGCCCAGGGCAGCGGTTCTCTCGACAAGGCAGAGATCACTCACTCGGCTCCTTGATGGCCACCACTGGAAAGAGAAGGCCCAGAGGGTGTGTGTCAGGGCCGGTGAGGTTTGTGACTGCATACAAGGCTGCTTTGTGGGCAAATCAAGGGACGGGTCCGCGCTTCAAGGTGCACACAGCTTCAGGCCCTGAGCGTGCAGGCTTCCAGGTGCCCGTGCCCTGGCCCCAGCAGACTTCAGTGGCCCCAGAACACAGCGAAGGGCGCGGAAGGAGCAGGGAGGAGGTGGTCTGGGAAGGAGAGGCTTTGTTAGCCACACAGCTTGCTGGAGGGTCGGAGGGTGTTGTAGGGCAGGGATGTCAGCAGCAGCAGGCCAGCTCCAGGACAGAGAGAGGCTGCGTGGCGCAGGGAGGAGATCCCTGGCATTGTGGGAAGAGTGAGAACAAGACGGGGGTGACAGAGCGAGCTGGGCTGTCAGAGCATTTGTTAAGAGCACGGAGCGGAGCCTGCAAGCAGATGGTTCTTGGAGCTAATTCCCAGCATGGCAACCAGGGCAAATGCAATGGGAACCACTGCCCTGCTTCACTAGAGAGAGCAGCCCCCCACTAGGGAGCAGGCGGCGACGCCTCGGCTGGAGGCAGGGTGCTGGCCATACTCCCGCCCCAGGTGTGTTTGTCTAACTTGGCCCTCTCCCCCTCCTCTGCAGAGTAAAGACCGAGACAGGAAGACGGCGATTCGGAGTTAGACAATTACAGATTCAGGAAGGACGAGAAGGAGGAGCGGAAGGAGGAGGGATGGGAGAGCCACACACACCAAACAAAGACATGGACATTCCTGCCTTCACCCTGTTGCCACAGAGAGCTGCCCGGCTTCACCCAGGGGGAGGGCCCTGGCCCTGGCCAGACTAAACATCCTCCTGGCTAGCTGTGACGGCAGATGGCAGACAGGGATGTGCGTGGGAGCTCCCGGAGGATCCACGCATGGCGGCACCAGGAGGAATAAAAGCTACCCAGAGATGCCGCGTGAGACAGCAAAGGCAATGCCAGACTGCCCTGTGAACCAGAGGGGTGGAAAAGCTGATCTACAAACTCTCTGGAAGGGAAGCCGCTGCCAAGATCTTGGTGCAAAGAGACAGGACTGCTCCCGGGGAGGGAACGAGGACATTGCTCTTCTCCAGGTTTTGTTGAGCAGCGCTAAAAAACTACGTACAAAATACCCCGCTCCTCCACCCTGCCGCCCATGTCCAGCTTTGGGCCGTCCTGCTCCCCGAGACCCAGGTGCTGCCTTCGGCGGGGTTTGATCAATACATGCTGGTGTTTCATGTCATTGATACAATAATATAAAGCTGGAGTAATTTGTATAATTAAAATGAATGTGGTTGAGGCAAGTCGCAAACTCCCTTCCTTCTAAGCCCCTACTCTACTCCACACACTAACCTTCTAGCTTCCCCTTCCCCACAGTCTGTTGACAACCTTCCACTTCAATAACCTCGGTTACAAAGCTCCCCAGGCCACAGATACATGCTCCCCCAAAGTGCCAGTGTGAGCTAGTGGTCAGAGCACAGGACCAGAAGACAGCAGGGCCTGCAGTGCACACCCACGGTGTGGCCTAGGGCGAGTTACTTAGTCCCCATATGGCACCATGAAATACAGCTGGAGACGCAGGAAAAAAGCAGGGACGCAGTGAAAACCAGATGCTGCAGCTGAGCTTAGTTTTCTTGGGAAATAAATTACACACGTAATTTTTTCTCAGTGCAAGGCAGAACAGACGCCGTAGTGGGAGACTGCGCTCCAAAGCTCCTCGGCGGCAGGTAAGGGGCTCCGTGCTTTCTGCTTGGCTGCAAAGCCGCCCCAGCCCTGCCTCGAGGCCAGAGGGAAGCACACCCCGGAGCAAGGAAGTGCTGGGTTCCACAGGCTCACTGGTCACCAGCAGAGCCTCAAAGCCAACCACCTGGGGGAATAGCTGAACCATGCTTGGTCAATGGGAATTCACTTCACCCAACATGCTGTGCAGTCCCTGTCTCCCAGAGCTATGGGCTGGCGGCACCCACGGTACCCCACTCGGCAGCCCCCTTTCCACGAGGCTAGCAAAGACAGAGCCTCTTTTGGGTGCCATTCCAAACTGACCGGAAAGAACCAAGCCAGGCTTGGCTGGAGGCAACTGATCACGAGGAGGGCGAGAGACAGGTGTAGGAAGGGACGTGAGAGAGGCCAGAAATGAGCCATGAATCCCATGGGAAGTGAGGCCAGCAGCAGCACCCCACAACATGGGGTAGAGGGGGGACAGGAAAGCACAGCTGAGCCCTGGAGCTGGGCTGTGCCAGGGCCCTCAGGAACCCTCCCCTGCTGCCAGGAGAGCATTTCCAGCCCCAGACAGGAGATGGGCTGGGACTGGAGGCCTTTGCACCAAAGCCCTGGCCTCCCCCAGAGCGGCGCATCTGGGAAGAGCATTGAGAAGGTTGGCTGGAGGTTGGACTTTCCTAGGAAGTCCGGGCCCTGGCATGGCCTGGGAGTAAAAAGGGACACTGAGCCAGGGCTCCCATCCCTACCCAAGTGTAACCTCACATGCCCTGCTCACTGTCAGCACTAGCCAGCAACTGACTGAAATGTGGAAGGCCCAGGCCCCAAGCGCCAGCAGCTGATGGGGGAGTGGGCACAGAGCTCATGCGCCATCTCTGCTCTGCAGAGCCCAGCTCGCAGGGCTCAGTAAATCATAATACAAGGGGGGAGGAGAGACGTCTAATGAGGCCTGCGCCCAGGGTGTGAAATACCCAGGAGGAATCTGGTGAGTCCCGCACCCCATCCCCATTCTGTCAAGGGGAAGAGGAGACAAGGCTCATACACATAAAGGGAGCAACTGTAACAGCTATTAACCCAACCAACCGGGCTCCCCTTTCCCATGCCCACCATCCCATTGCTGCCCTCCAAGACCCCACATGCTACAGGGAGGCTGGCAAGGAAACAATCAGAAACCCTGGGATTCTCTGGGACATTCCCTCATGGGGGTGGGGAGACAGGCAGAGCATCTGAGACAAAAACAAGCCACACCAAGTGAGGGTGGGAGGTAAACACGTCCCTGACCAGGGAGCTGTGGATGCTTCGCACTGGGATGCACATAGGCCAGGCGGGGAAGAGGGGAGACATTTTGCTGGCTCATGCCTGCCATAAATCAGTGCAGAGAAAGATGGGATTTGGGACTTCTGTTCCTTGCAAGCCAGGGCCATGGAGCAGGTGGGCTACCTGGCCCAGCTTTTCCTTGGAAAAGGAGGCTGCCACTGGCCGTGACAGGGTCTGGCCTTGGGGCCGCAAAGACAGACCAATTCTGTCTAGAGCACGTTCCCGCTGCCGATCTGCTAGCCACAAAGCCAGCCCAAGCGGCTTGTGCCACTGCACATGAGCCGGCCGAGCCAAGCCAAGTGGCAAGGTGACATAAGTCCACTCGCCCCACAGTAAGGTAGCAGGGAGAGCAATCCTGCTCAGTGCCTAAGGAGCGGGGTAGCTCCTGAGCATGACACGTCTAACGTTACCCAGCCCTTCCAGGCAGCGGGGCTCAGGGCTGGGGTTTTCACGTCGTTACTGGGAACTGCTCAGCTTTACACGGATGGAAATGGTTATTTTTTATTTTCATATTAGCGGTTACTGAGCTGGAGAGAGAGGTTTGGAAAGAGTCCCTGCCTCTAGCGCAGAGTCTGGCAACGGCGCCTGCAGGCAGCACTAGCTATTTTTAAAAACCAACGGGGAAGGGGGACACTTTCATTCAGTGCTGCCTTTTTAGTTCCTCCGGATGAAGTCATAACACCGAGCACGTAAATGGCATTTCATTATTCCAACAGCCTGCACCGACCAACTCCTCCCCTTCCGCCCCTGCACTCTGCGGCAGCCAAGGTCAAGTGACGCCATTTTACAGACGGGAAACAGCCCAGGCCAGGGTTAGAGTGTCAGGATTAGAACCCAGGCCCACAGACGCAGCAGAATCCCTAGACCATGCTGTCGCCATCACACGCTGTAATTGTGGCTGGGAGGGCGTTTCTAACATAACCGCCTCCTTTCACATGTCCTGGTTCCCAAAAGCATTCTTTGTGGGTAGCAGCATCACCGACCCAAACAGCAAGGCGTGCACGGAAAATGCGATGAAACATGTGGCTGTTCCTCGCGTGTGCAACCCTCCCCCCCACTAACTGTTTACCAAAGAACATACCAGAGAACTTCAAACCAGGGGAAGGTTACAGCTCTGAACTGGGGGCAAGGCAGCAGAAGCAGCTACAGAAGTGAGGAAGTTTGCTTTGGCACGTGCGTAGTGTAATTCTCCCACTGCTCTGCGGTGCCCATTGCAGAGAGAACTGCGGGGTCGGAGCAGTGTGGGGGTCAGGCCGTGCCCTGGAAGATGATACAGACAGCAGGGATCTGAACTACACTCAGCACTAGCTCCGACACCTAGCAAAGGGCACGTACCGGCAGCAGCTGCAGAGCCATGCACACACCTCCGTTTGACTCTGCTGTTAGATCCAACGCAGCCCTGCTCTGCACATGCATTTCCCTGCCACTCTACCACCTGCACCTCCCACCGCTCCCACGGGCACGCCAAGGCAGGTGGGCGGCCGCCGCTGTGCTGGGACGCAGTGCAGGGTGTCTGGAAGGGAAACATTTGCACAGACAGACGCAGAAGATGGTGCTTCCCCCTCTGACTGAGCAAGCGTGAGCGCTGTAAGGCCTGCCGAGGGCCCTGCACCAGATCGCTCTGTTTAGATGTTCGTGAACACATCACCTTTCTGTCCTGCCTGGTAGCTCCTGGATGACAGCCAGATCAACCCAAGAGCAGAGGCCACTGGAACACGCTCTCCATGCAGTACAGCTGTGCGCACGTGTAAATTAGCGACCCTGTCCTGATACACTGCACATGCACTCCCAGCCCAGCAAGTGCCCAAGGAAACTCTCCCAGCATTAGCAGGCAAGAACGGTTTTCCCAGCCTCAGAGGACATTTCTTTACCCCCACTGGGGCCAGGAGGAGGAGACATCAGTGTGGAGCTAGAAACAATTATCTTCAGCTGCACAATTTCTCTGCACCAGGTCTGATTTTCCAGCCCGTTTGTTTTGGGATGTCACAGGTAGTTTCAGGACTCTCACATCCACAGCTCAGGTGCACAGAGGAATAAATGGCACCCAAACTGGCTGACTGGTCCCCCTCCTTTTGCCCAGCAAGTGCTTCCTCCTTGTCTGAAAACAAACTTGCCGCAAGATCCGAGGGGGCTCCTGGCAGCAAGAGGGGCAGGGCTGGGCAGTCAATACAGCCAAGCTCTGGAGGAGACAGGCAGTTTAACCACGGTTCCCTTCCCAGCCCAGCCCAGGTTTATGGTTAGGAACAGAGATGGCTGCTGCATTTTGGCCTGAAGGTGGGAGGGCGAGCTCATTCCTAGACCCTGGAGAAAGTTTCTCCAGAGCTATGGACTGCCTCCCGTCAGCCACTTGTCAGCAGCTCCCATGGTCCTGGGGAGTCCTGGTCCCAGAGGGAGAGTCAGTCCCTGATCTAGCCAGGCCCAGTCCAGCAAGATCTTGGATTCCCCTAGTCTCCTCTGACGTTTGTTCGATGGGTGTGCTCCCATGACTGAGAATGCTTTGTCCCCAGCACTCAGATACCCCACCCCAGAGGAGCATAGCTGTCTCAGCTGTTCAGAGTGAAGTTCAGCCTTCAAAGCAGCTGGTCCATTTGAAGATTCGGACCAAGGCCTTAAACTGGGATCAGAAACTGACTGGGGCCAATGGAGGTAACTGAATATGGGGCCGATGTGCTCACTGCAGCTTAGACAATGGAAGAGACAGGCAGTCATGTTCTGTAACAGGCAGTGCGTTTGCCTGACCGTCACATTCAGCTCCCGTTACAGTGAATTACAGCCGTCCAGCCTGGAGGTGACACATGCTTGGATCACCGTGGGCAGACTCATGCCTGGAGGAAGGGACACGATTTCCTAGCAAGCTGGAGGTGAGGAAGGTGCTTTTACACTCTGGCATTACCTGGTTATCCAGGCTTAGTGAGGAGTCAAGCAGGGCCACAGGGCTTCCCACCACAACAATGAATGGGGCCACGTGCCTTCAGCAGAAGCTGGAGACAATGTTTAGGTCAGTTATCCAAAGCATTACTCGCTGGCCATCGTGCTGGTCTTGGCTGGGTTCTGCTGGAGTCAGCTGCTCCTCCTCCGGGAGCTGACTTCTTGCAGGCATGCTGGACAGTGGAAGTGGCAATGGCTGCACCAGTGAGAATGAGATACATAACCGAGTGCCACCAGCCTGGTTTTGGCAGCTGAGCCTGCTCCCACGGGCTGAAGACACTGAAGAGAAGCAGGACAGCACGAATCCCTATGGGCGCAGTTACCTACCACTCTCTGAGTTATGCTGCAGACAAAATACTGGATCAAGTGCGGTGCCAGGCCAGTGACTGCAACTGGGAAATGCCCCCAACACTTTGTAAAGGCAGCATCATGGTCGTGTGTTCCTGTAACTCCTCATTTCCTGGTGTGCGCAAGCTATCCCCCCCAGCCACAGTACATCACCATAGGGGCAGGAGCCATATCTCTGCCTGACCGTTTCTGCTTGGGCAGCTCTCTTGGGTCCCCAGAGAGCACAGGTCTCTTGGAGGACAAGCCTTGTTTGTGCAAGCATCTCTGGAAATGCAGTGTGTCATCACAGGAGGAAGGATGGTCCAGTGGTTTGGGCCCTAGCCTAGGACCCAAGGAAACCTTGGCTCAAGCCTCCGCTCCGCTACAGCCTTCCTGTGTGACCGTGGGCCAGTCACTGAGCACCCCTGGGCCTCAGTTCCACACCGATAGCATGGGGATGGCAGCACGGCTTTGGGAGCTGAGCTAAACGTGTTGGGGGCTGAGCTAAAGAGAATGCGCCAGTCTCTGAACGGGGCTGTCAAAAACTGTGTCTAGGGATGTGCTGGTCTCTCAGTAGCCGCCCCCCACACTGTACCCTCCCAACCCCCATTGCTCCAACATCCTCTCAATGTGCTGGCCCCCCCCATGTCACCTAGCTCTGCCCCCCATCTGAAAAGGTTATAAGTAGCTCACGTTAGGGGACTGTGCCTCAGGAACCCCTGGACCGAATGGCCCAACAATTTGTTTTCCTCTGATCACACTCAGGAAAGGGGTGAGGACTAAGTCGCGATCCCATTACCTGAACGGCTCACTGCAGCCCTTTGCCTTTTCTACGTAACGAACATTGACATTTCCTTGACAACACTTCTGAAGTCAAACTGGAGCGTGGATTGTATACCGTAATTCCACTCAAACCAGAGACACTGGTTTCAGGGCAAAATTTCCCAAAGGAGCCGCTGGCCCCTCACCAGCAGAGAGCAAGGGCCTTGCACAACACATGCTCTGACACCTTCAGGGGCGGCTCAAACTTGCAGTGCAGGGTGCAGCTCAAGGTCAAGGGCCTCAGCTTGTCACCTTGTGCTGCCCAGTTACCGTGGTACCAAACTGTCTGCAAACCTTTTGCCTCAGCAGAGCCCTGGTCTTGCTCTTTCACTCCTTTGGGCCTGTTGGTTTAGCTCAGGCTGACCTGCACCATGAATACCTTTTTCAACATCACTCCCCCAAAGGAGGCACCGAGGGCCATGCACTACCTGAGAGAAATCCTAAGTGACTGAGAGAAGTTTGGGAGGATTAGAGACAGTTGTGTAAAAAAAAAAAAAGATACCATTAGAAACACGTGGTGATGTTGTAAACACCAGCTTTTTCTGGAGGGCTGTAGATTGGGAACCCCTTGGTCAGACACCCCCAATTTTGAACCTCGAGACTTACCCTGCCTCTCCATGAAGCACAGTATAATTTTTCAAGACAATTCAAGCAAGCATGTGGATTTTACAGCACTTAGAAAATCAACCTTCAAACAGACAACACTACTCAACCCTGTCACTCTACTGTATCATCATGTAGGCAGGGTAGCTGTGTACTTGCCTGAAACCTGAGAGCACTACCTAAACTCTCTAGGATGGCACAGGTTAGAGATGGCCCTGTCTGTATACAGAAGTGCAGCTCAAGGTAATTCATGGCAGAGAGGCTGAGGGACGAGGGGGGGACGGGACTGATGCATATTTAGTCAAAAAAAAAGAGTTTTTAGCTGTAAGCCTTCCCCCTCTTGCCCACATTCAGCACAGGACTTGTCTTCTTAGATGGAAGATCTACAGGGCAGGGACCATGTACGTACTCTACCTTCCACGCTGACATAGAATCACAGAAGATGAGGGCTGGCAGGGACCTCAGAAGGTATTTAGTCCAGCCCCTTGCTCAAAGCAGGACCAACCCCAACTATTTTTTGTTGGCACTACCGGCACACAACAAATAAGAAGTCCCACCACATGCTGCTCCAACTTCAGCAGCATGGTGGGATTCTGCAGCCTCCACAGTGCAGGCTGAGTTTGGGCCCATATGTCACTATTTAGCCACCCCTGCTTTTTGAGGATCCAACCCTGCAAGGGGCTCAGCACCTCTCTGGATCAAGGCCTTGAAGCTTAAATATACCAACAGTCAGCTGGGAAGGGAAAGCAAATCCACAGCAAGTCCTGGACAGGGAGGTGGGAATTTGACGGGTGAGACATGGCTGAGACAACAGGGCAACCTTCCACAAGCAAAGGCCTTTAAACTCCACTGCTTAGCCTCATCTCCTCTTGGCTCCTCAGTGCCACGCTCAGCATTAACAAGCAGCAGGCGCAGCAGTAACAGCATCTAGATCTCAGATCTGGTGTGAATTAGGGACGCCCAAGCACCAGTAGCAACCTGAGACGAAGCCGTCGCCAATTCTCCCACATGAGATTTCTGTCTGTGTCTCACCCCCCACACACTCACGCTGACCCCCATTGCTCCCCGTGGCTGGGATGTCTCAGCAATAATCTTCAAACCAACAGCAGAGACGCTGGGCCTGCTGCCAGCAGTGCAGCTTTATGGCACTTGCATGCTTGTTAGCCAGATGATCGCCCAGGGATCCGTCTCCTGCCAACGGCCGTTCTGAGCAGCCACTGCTCTGCTCTTCTTGTTGCTCCACTACCCCAGCCCTTCTTTATCTTTCTCCCACCCTAGCCCCACAACCTCAGCTCTGGATCCACCCCCTGCGCCACACAGGAGATGCTAATCAGTCGCCATAAGTGGGTTGGGGGGCTTGGCTTGGCTTAACTCTGAGTAAATGCCCACCCCCTCCCCTTGCATGCAGTGGAAATGGGCACACCCAGCACTCTCTTGCAAGCCCCTGAGAGCCTTAAAAAGCCAGCTGCGTTTACAATGGAAGGCCCTGGGGTCACTTGTGGCATTAGATCGAATCTGCTCCCAATCACTTCCATACACGCACACCTTCCCCCAGCAGAGGCCCCTGCCCAGACAGCTTGCCAGCTGCGTTCCTTGCTGCAGGCTATTAAAATAACGCAGGTGACAATTATAGGTTAGCTACCAGAGCCTTAAAAAGGTGTCCGAGAAGAAAGGGAAAAGTCTCTTTAAATGCACCTTTCTGGCGGCTGGCAACACAGCTGCCCGGGGGTGCTGCAGCTCTTCACGCTAGTTACTACCACGACCAGACTGGGGAAGGGGGGGGCGCAGAACCCCCTCTCCCCAGCTGATCGCCCATCTCCTCAATGGACTCAAGTGTCCGATGAGGGTGCCCGGGGTGGCCCTTAGCTCCTCCACACCACCTCATATTAAAGCCCAGTCAGCAACCACCACCCCAGCAGGCCCAGGCTACATCTGCAGCCCCAGCAGCTCGGGGGGGGGCCAGGCCAGAGAGGGGACTCCCCCAGGGCTGGACGCAAGGACGAGGAGAGCTGATCAAAGCTACTCAAGCAGGGGGAGGGCGAGCGCCTCTTAGCGCAGCTTTAAAGGGACACCCCAAGAGAAAGCTAGTCATGGCAAGGAACGGCTATGGCCAGGAGCCTGGACCTCACTTCCTGCCAGATTTTAAAGTGTTTCCCTGCCCCTGTTCTTGGAGAGACCCACACAGACACAGGGAAATGGGACTGGTTATGCCCTGGGAACAGCAAGGTAAGCTGCAGAGCGTGGCCAAACACGGAGAGGCAGACCGAGCTATTCTCTCTCTCTCATTTCCCCAAGCTCTAGGAACCGCAGGTGTGACAAAGACGACCAGTGAGGAACACACCATCAGGCAGAAAAGGGATTGCTATGCTGGGGTCTCTAACAATTTCCCCTGGCGCTGCTGGAGCCGTCCTAGAGGAGAAAGCTAGTTCGACATCACAGCCACAAGGGAACATTCTGCACAGCTCTGACATGTCCAGTTCCAAAGACCTTTTCCTTGCTGTCCTCTGGGGTGGGAAGGGATGGGGCGTGTGCCTATATACACACCACAGGCTTAGGAATAAAAAAGGACTCAACTCTGGGGAGGCAGGAACAGGTGTGTGTGTGAAAGTTTAGAAGCAGCTAATATTCAAGACAAGAACCTTTCTTGCCATGTTCAAACTGCAGAGTCAACAGCAAGGCACCGAGGCCCCCAGCACCCCCTTAACACAGCAGGGTTGCATGGTAGAGGTGAAACAACGCACGGTATGCTACAAAGGACAGCGTGCACTCCCACAGCCGTGACAGCGTCTCGGTGGAAAATAGGGAACTATAGGAAACACACTTCCCTCCACTTGTCTTTGCCAGCTGGGGGCTGCGATGCTGATGACTGATTCACTGGGGAGCGAGGGGTGAGGAGCGTCTGCTCCCTTTGCCTTCCCGCTAGCTCCAACTCACAGTTCCAAACACTCCTATGGGTCTTCATTCCAGACCCATGTTTCTCCAACCTCAGCAGGGACCCTCCAGGAGAACTCTCTCAGCCGCCCCTGAACTCCCCAGCCTTGCCACTGCAGCCAACCCTGCTGAAGTGCCTGCCCCCTCTCCACGCATAAACCCAAGTGGCTGTGTGAACGGAGAATGTCTGGAGACGCAGGCGCCCACCACGCCTGCACTCACCCTAAAGTTGCGCAACATTGCAAGCTTCACCTCTGGCAGCAGATGCAGCGCAAGCTGGGCACAGACACAGGGAGGCAAGAAAAATGCTGGCACCTGTCCACAACACAGCTTCTGTCATAACTCCTGCTGGCGGAGCTGCACCAGTGCTGACTCAGACCAGGGGCTTTCCCCGTGAGGACGAGGCGAGGCTGTGACTGCGGACCCTCTGCTCTCTGCCCAGCGATTGGCACTGATGGCCGTAACCCCCGGCACACGGCGCGTTAGCACAGGCAGGGCAGAAGCTGGGCTAAAAGCACAGCTCAGGCAGATGCTGCTGAGGAGAGCCAGAATCACGCAGAGAGGGCTACCCCTGAGGAAACAGCTGGGCAGGAATGTCTCGGCAGTCGGAGCAGCCCCCAATCTAGTCACCAGAGGAAGAGTCTTTCCCCAACCAGCTCAGCTTTGCCAATGGAAAGGGCTATGTGCTGGATGCGCCCAGGACCCAGGCGAAAGGGCCTGGGCTGCATATCCCCGCTCAGGGAGAGCAGGGCTCCTCGGCTACTGGAGAGAGTGCTCGGAAGCACTGGAGTTTTGCACTCAAACAGGGCAGCCCTGACATCTATTGTAGCAATGCATTCTGGGACTCCAGAGCACCCATCCCACTGGGCTGCTTTTCAGCAACTTTTTAAAAATAATTTCCAGTTCACCGACTGTCTATTAATTGCTGACTGATCGACTGACCCCTGGGCAAACCACAAGTGTTTGTTTCAGGCTACAAAGATTTAGAAAATGTCCAGAATAACCCATACCAGCAGGTTATCCGCCTGAGCTCACCAGCAATTAAATAACCCAGGGAGAAACTCTAGTGTACACAGTCCCACAGTGGTCAGTTGTACTGCTCAAGTAGGGCTTTGGAGGAGCTTCTGAATGGAGTTCAGCAGATTGGGTCAGTGGGGCCATCATAGACTCATAGACTCATAGGTCAGAAGGGACCAATATGATCATCTAGTCTGACCTCCTGCACAAGGCAGGCCACAAAACCCTACCCATACACATCAATAATGCTCGTGGCCTCCCATGGAAACAGCACCAGTGACACTGTCCAAAACACTGCAAGAAAACGCCTGCAGAAGGCCTGGTTCAGCCAGCACCACCAGCTCAAGGCACTCTCTGCAACAGTTTCTTGCAGCTCTTCCTGAGCCTGGTGGAGACAGGGCCTGGTAGAACCTCCAGGAGCCCAGACAGCCATCACCGTCCGCAAGCAACATTTCAGGATGGGGAGATTACACTAAGCCAGTGCACATCCACTCCACAATATGGAGGCTACAGGGCAAGGGACCGACGAGAGAGAAAGAGCTGTGGGACCCAGAGCAAAGGGGCACTCCTGGCTCCAAACACAGCTGTTCTGCAGCAGGGCACTGTAACCCTTTAATGCACAGGGATTTCTACACAGGTGAGTTTCCGCACGATGAGCTCCATACACTATCACCGAGTTGGTGCTGGTGGGTGAGAGAACTAGATGGTGAGGGCAGGAAGGCCACAGCTCCATGGATCCTCCTACCTGCTCTCAGAACACATTTCAACAGGCAGATCAGTCCAGCATCTCATTGCCTTGCCACGGGGAGAAGGCCAGTGTCCTGCTCTCCCAGCTGCCTGCCACTAGCACCGCCATGCATGGCCCCTGGAGAGGGCCGCACGACAGGGCATGCTGAACTGATGGGAGTGGGAGGACATTCAGCAGCAGCAGCAAGTCTGCACAGTGGTGCCTGGAGAGTCAGCGCCTTTCTCTCTTCAGCATGGAACCCGCTCGGGCCTTTGGCCTCTTCCTCCTACTGGCTCCAGCCAGGCAAGGGAAAAGCTCTGCTGCAGACTCACCGGGCGGGCGGTGAGGTTTTCTCCTGGGCGAATGCACGCACTAACCAGGATCTCTGTTTACGAGCGCTCGACCCTGATTCCCGCGGGGCGAGTGAAACATTCAAAAGGAAAAACAAGAAAGGCCAAACACACACACATGCAACGCCATTCCAAGGCCCCAGCTCAGCTCCGGGGATCAATTTCCCCCAACCTTCCACAAGGCTGCAGGACTCCAGGGAGTCTAAAAACAGGAAGCCAGTGGTGTAATTTTGAAGGAAATTCTCAAAGCCAAGCCATTAAGGGCTAAAAAGGAGGCTGCATCCAATCCTATCAGAATAGAACAAAATAAAAAACTGTAATGGCAGGTTCAATATTGAGAGTAACCCAATTCCAGATTTCCTCCTCTTAATCCTCCAGGAACCCACAGATGGCTGGGGAAGGGGGGCTGTGCCCAGCCCATTTCACAGGGGCTGCATCTCTGTCATTCCCCTCCTCTCTGCACACTTCTGAAACAGGGCTAGCGCTTGTGAAGCTTCACAGAAAGAGGGAGGTGCGGCTCACTCCCGAGCAGAGGTAGGACTGGACACAGGTAGGCACACAGGCAGGACTGCTCCCTTTTTCCTGTGGTCAGTTCAGCCACCAGGGAACATCAATCATCTGAAATCTCCGTGGCATGCTGATTTCCTCCTTCCCCACCCAAGATAGCTCTTGGGGTCCATCCGGAGCACCCGGGGACCCTACACTGAGGCAAGGCTCATAGTCCTGCTTAAACTGAAATCAACCACCAGATCTCTTCGTTCTCAGATGCAGCAAGTGTGCACAGTGGGATGAGACATGCCCATGGCCTATGCCTCCAACAACCTTCAGTTCCCAAACCCACCAGATGGGGATGGACCCATTTACACCCTACTAGGTTCCTCCATGTTCTCCGGAGGCTTTCTGCCCTCTCTCCTCTCCCATACAGCTGGTTACTCTGTGCATGCAGGGGGCTTTGTAGGGCAGGAGCCACAGCGAGTCTGGCTGCTTCTAGTCACCAAGTTCTTGGTTTGAATGCAATGTGCACATGTAAAATTGAAACCCACTGTCAGCCTGCTGATCTTGTTCATAAAGCAATTTTGAAGGTCGGTCAGCACTGATTCCCCTTCTCCGGGTTCTCTGCCCCTTCCCGAGAGACCCTAGTGTCACAACCACTACTGTGCTGGCTGAGAGCTGCCCAGAACCCCAGCAGGATCCTTCATCTTGGCAGGGGGTCACTGAGCGCAAGGAGACGCACCAGGTGCTTTGGGAAGGGGTTGGAGAGCCCAGGGTGCTGGCTCGGTGGCCTCTCCTAGCCCCTGCTGCCCAAAGCTGCAAGCCCAGACCTGCTGGTGGCAGCTTTTTAGAGAACTGCCATTTCCTCTGAAATCACAGTGTAGCAACCTGGGAAAGTTTCAGCCAGGAGAGAACTGCAGCAGAGCTGGAGTTTCACTCAGAAGCACCACAGACGGAGTGAGCAGTGGTGGACACCGCCAGACAGCTGTGCTTCTAGCCACATGTGAAAGGCCACGGGTGGAATCAAAGAATCACGGGGTTAGAAGGGACCACAAGGGCCATCTGGTCTGACCTCTGCCAAGGCTGAGGGGGAAGGAAGGCATAGGAAGCAGGAGAAACCAGAGGAAAGCCCTTGGACCTTCTGTGAATTTCACCTTCATGGAGTCAGGAAGAACCAGCGCACACCTAGCGCTAGCAGCCCCATTATCCCAACTGCGTTCTTTGCTAAGGCATCTATACTGCATCTGTCACATTAGCACCCAAGAGTTCACACAGGAGCCAGCTCCAAGCCCTCTGTCTCCACTTGGTGCTGCGGGGAGAGTCAGACGCCCGCCTGTGGAACGGGGAAGGGATCAAGGCTGTGCTAGCTGGTCGGGCATGGGTAGCGAAGGGACAAGCCTGCTGCGCCCTACTGCAATGACGGGACTGTAGTTTTCAGCTCACCATGCTCCTCCAACAGCACGTCTGTGATCGCATGGCGTACGGGGGCATTGACACACAGCAGACCTTCCCCGTGGAGTGGCTAACAGCTCCACCGGGGCAGACCAGGCACTGTATGGTGCAATCGGCCATGCCAGGCCTAGACCCCCCACTATGGTTTACAGGCTGGCTACCCTTCCTCTGGAGCTGGCCCAACCGACCAGCCAGGGTCTCGCAGGCCAAGCAATGGAAAATTTGCACCAGACAAGCCCTCCACTATTGCCTGCCTGCCCCCACGTGTCCGAGGAGGTGCTGCACTCGCCACGTGATCCATCACACAGTGCTCTGCTGGCGCCAGCGACGGCAGTGCCTCGCACCTGCAAAGCTGCCAGGAAACACATGTGACCCCACTGGTACCAACTCGGCAGCCCTTTCTTCCCCTGATTTAGCTGCTGCGAGGTTTTTCCTCCCCCGCCCCTCGCCCCACAGCCAGGTTCACACACATACAACGCCTACCAGGTGGGACTCCCCAGCCCTAACACTTGCCCTGCCTCCCGGGCCCAGACACCAACACGGGCACAGGCTGCCACTTCCATTTGCTGAGAGAAAGCAGTCCCTCAGTCCCAGCACCGGGCCTAGACGACACATGGGAAGGCGCAGGGGGTGTCCAGGAGGGATGCCCCCCGTTCCGCCCCATGTTGCATTTGCCTCCTTTAATCCTATTGTTTAAAAAGCAGTCTCTCCTCTCGACAGCAGCAATTGCTTCTGGCTTGTGCTGTGCGGTTTTCCTCCAGCAGCGGGCCTGTGCGGGGAGCACCCCCTCCCCACCTTCATCGCCTCCCCTTCCCCCTTCCAAAGTAGCTCCAGCTGTCAGTGGCTCAGATTGGAAGTGCAGGTACGGGGCTGGCTCCCTGCCCGTCTCCCTTGTGTCTGTCTGGTGAAAGAGGAAGCCAGTCCACCTCTGGAATTCTTCACTCTCTCCTCATTTCTACTCTCCCCACTTCTCTCCTGGGGCTTCGGGGTCAGTCTCTCTCTCTCGGTCTCTCTTTTTTCCCTTGCCCCTATCAGATTACAATGCATGCAGTGTTCCCTCCAAATCCCCCACTGCACGTTAATTCTGTTCCTCTGTCTCTAACTACCAAACTGCCTTCCTGTGCCTCCTGTCTTTCCATTCCTCCGCCACTATTTTTTATCTCTGACAAATAGTGCACGTCAGCTCCAATTGGAGCAGGCGGGATGGGGAAGGGGGCTGTGGGAGCAGCCAGCATCCAAGAAGAAGAGTGAGCAAGCAGGCAAGCAGACATGCGGACGGGGAGCAGGGGTCAGCTGGACATCACAATCGGTCCTGAGAGCTAGGAACAGGCTCCCTGGCCCCTCCCCAAGCTGGTGTGTTAAAACCAATGTCAATTCCTGATTCCAAAGGGGCAGCCGAGTCTAGTGCTTAGAACAGGACTCTACGGTTCCTGGGCTCCATTCCCAGCTTTGACACCGACTCTTTGGGTGACCTTGGGCAGGTCACTTCACCCTGGTGCCTCAGTTTCCCTGTCTGTAAAAGGGGATCATACCAACTGACCTCACAAGGTGGCACTGAGAGGCAGAGCTGTAAAACGCTTGGTGGAAATGCAGCATGGTAAGTAGGAGGAGAATGCCCGGGAGGTAGACTCCTGGGGTGACTGCTCACAGGGCAGGCCTTGCCCCCAGCTCAAAGATGTGCTGGATCCCCAGGCTGGGGTACAGAGTGGGGGGCAGCCCCAGTGCCAGCTGGGTGATCATACTGCAGCAGCAGGGGTGTGAAACTGAGCGCATGTTCCTATTTGCAAGGCCCCAGAGTTACCTGCCAGGAAGCAGCACAGGTGGGTTTGATTAAGTAAGTTCTGTACACATGGATGTGAGGTGACACTGCTCCTTGGCTGGCCCGACCCCTGCACATGCTGGGCACAGGGGATCGATCTACAGCCTGCAGCAGGGGAGCTTACCCCAGCTGTGCAGGGTTTGAACTCCTGCCAGGGCAGGGTGCAGCAGGAGAGCACCGCACTGGACCCCAACTTGGGCAGGAGGCGACCTTGCACAGCCACCGGGAAGGCAGGAGATGACAGAGCACAGGAAGGGACCGGAAGCAGGGCTGTAAGACTCTGGACCCCCTTGGATGACTCAGTCCTTGGCATTGCCCAGACCAGGCCAGTGGTTTCCCTCCACAGGGAAGGGGATGCACACGGCATCGCTATAGCCCTCCCCGGGATGTGGGCTGGACCACAGCTGTCTATGTCTTGTATGGCTGCATGCAGCCCCCTGCTCCGTGGTCTGATCACTGGGTGACACCCCCCACTCCCCGCTGCTGTCCCATCCGCTGTCCTCCCACCGCCCTGGCTGCCAACCATGGGGGTCACTCTCCCACGCATGCTCAGCCACTGGCTTTATGCCCTGGGGAGCAGCAGGGAAGAGCCAGGAGGTCTGAGTCCTGGAGGGCCCACGGCAGCACTGACAAGGAGCCTGTCATAGTGCCGGGGTCATCGCCCTCCCTGGCCCTCTCAACGCACAGCCGCGAGGACTAGGATGGCAGAGGCAGAGCACAGGGCCCACGGAGCGAACCCCCTCAGCGCTGGTATGGAGGGACGGCCCGGGGACGCAGCCAGCCAGCAGGCAAGGCACCCGTGGCTCTGCTGAGCCCAGCTGGAACTCTCCAGGGGGATCTGTCTGCTCCCCTGTCCAGGCTGAGCCAAGCCCAGGCACCGCCCATGGCAATCTGACCGTAACCGAGAAGAGCCACCCTGGGTCAGGCCAATGGCCCGCCCAGCCAAGGGGCTTGACTCTGGCCTGGCTGGTGCTGGCGCCTCAGACAGAACGAGCAGAACAGGGCTGTCTGTGAGCGACCCATCCCGGCGGCCAGGCCCAGCTGCTGGCAGTCGAGGGTGAAGGGCTGCGTCTCTGCCCGCTGTGGCTAACAGCCATCGCTGGCCCCAGCCTCCAGGCACTGATCTAGCTCTCTGATCTCATGCCCAGCCCGAGGAGGGTGCTGCCTGCTGGGTACCTGACCTTCTGGGTTCAGACCTGGCTCCAGCACCAGAGCCAGGAGCGCTGTGGCTGCTGTCAGATGCAGGGCCCCAGGCCGCATGCCCTGCATGGCAGCAGAGCAGGGCCGTCTCCTCGTCGTGGCACAAGAGCAAGGCAAGCCAGTCTGGCAGCTGAAGAGACTGGTCCTGACTTTATCGCCCCAGCCACCATCTCTCCCACCCCCAGCCTTGGCTTGCGCTGAGACAGAGTTCTTGCTACCGCAGGGCGAGCTGGCAAGTGGGCTCCCCATGCCGTGAACCCAGGGAAAGAAGGAGGCCCAGTTCAGGCAAGGGGAAGGGAAGGGAGGGGATGGCAGAGCATCTCCTGGCAAAAAGACCCGATCAGCTGCGATCCCCCCACCGCATGCAGGAAGCGTAAGGCGGTTAATGAGGGGGAAAGTGCTCACTTGCTTCCTCTCCACACAGACAGGGGGGGGGCGGGGAAGGTAGAGGCTGCCTTGGTGCCCTCCCCCAGCCGCAGCCAGGGCGGATTTATAGAGGGCTGTTTTCTTTAGCAAACCCAGCTGTCAGGGCCTTCCTGTCGGTGCGTTTCACCCTGCACCTGGACGGGTGGTGGGCCTTGGGGCCAGGGGGGGTTGACCCCCTCTTCCCAATAGGCTCTGTGCCTATGGCAACTGGATCAGCTAGAGCAAGCTTCAGGCACACACAAGCTCTTTGCAGAAAGCTATAGGTGGCTCCCAAAGATCGGGGTCTCCCCCCGGCCCAGCCCCATGCTGAACTGCAGCGCTGTGTTCGAAGGCAATGGGGCCTGCTGCAGAGAGGCCACCTGGCCAAGTGCAGGCCTCCTCCGTGTTCTCCGCCTACCTGTCAGACCAGCACCCTGGCCACGCACCAGGAAGTTAACCCCTCAAGGACAGGTGACCGCTCCCAACGACTCACCCTTGTGGCTGCTGCCACCTTCTAGGAATTATTTTCCTTCTGAGTTACTCCTTGCAGCCACTCCCTGTGCTGCTTGCCCCCAGATGCCATCTCTTCCCCAGACCTCTACTGACAGCCCTGTGCTCTGGCTACAATAGCAGTGGCAAAATAAGGAATGTTGCCATTTAGCCTGGCACCATTAGATTTCAGAGTAAACATTGCCACAGAGATAAAAGAAGACAGGCCACACCTCTGTGCGCTATTGTTTCAGGCTTTCTGCATACCCAGGCAGACAGAAGCCTTGGGTCACATTTAGAAAGCTGGCTGTAAAACTCAAAGGAAGGATTAGAAACTTAATTTGCCCAAACTGATGCAGATCTGGAGCAACATGATCAACGAGCATCTGAATTCAAGCCAAGGTTTGCTCCACTGAGCGGGGGAGAGCTGGCTCCCAGCCACACAGTGCAATTCAGCCGCACCACCAGGGAAGCCTCAGGTCCTCCCTTGATGTCCTTCATGTCATACGTCATGGACACTCAAAGCCGCTAGTGTGTAGATCCCCGCTACCCCAAAGGGAACAGGGTTTCCTCAGCACTAGGGATAGCCTGCATCAGTCCAAATGCCTCCACTCACTACCATTCCCCTGTGGTGCAGCACGGGAGGCAGGGCCACAGTCAAGTCACGGCAAAGCAATCACTTCTCAGCCACAAGCCGAGGGGACCCACCCCCAGCAGGTGACCTTCTCACGCCCAGCCTCCATCCGCAGCCCCCAGCACTGCCCCTGCTTCCTAGACGCCAGCAGCCGGTGTATGCTATGGCCTGCCCCTCATCCCTCCCCCACCCTCCCAGGTTGATTTACTGCCCGCAGGAGAAAGTTTCCCTGCCCAGATCCAAGATTCCTCACGTTTTGGCTTCTGCTTCCACAAACCCAAATCAACTGTTCATTTTGGCAGGCTCAGCTTTTTGCTTTGACAGTGGTTGGACTTTTCCATTCTCAAACCCTTTGGAGCTGTTCCCAAGGGGATGCAGGCAACCCCTCCCCCCCCCCCATGGTACTCTGTCTTCCTTGTCAGAACCCAGGAGGCAGCTCTGAGACTCTGCTGCAGCCAGGCACATAAAGGTGCACTGCCTCGGTGACAGATGCTCCGGGGCTGACTACCCAGACACCAGTCAGCCACCCCGGCCTGGGTGTTCATCAGGCACACCCCAGCAGGGCCTCGGAGCAACCGGGTGGGCTTGGAGAGGGTCTGCTTTACACACAGCCTGCTTCCATCGCTGCAGCAGGAGGCAGTGGCACGGGATGACCAAAGGGAATTTGCATCAGCCCCTGAGGAGCAGACCCCCGTGTGGCTTCCCCGCCACCCCTGCAGCCAGAGCCAGACATTGGCTGCTTTACGGCAGGGCGTGCATAGCGCTCCACAGGCCCTGGGGCAGGCTCTCCCCTACAGCCCTGTTCAGCACTTTGGCCAGCCCAGATCTGAAGCTGCTCCAAGCGGCTCTATTGCTGGGAAAGAACCCTTTGGGGAGGGGGATATCTCCACTGCCCCCACCCGCATGCCCTACCCAGCCTATGCAGCGTGGGGCCCTCCACCAGCCAGCCAGCACCATGTCCACACTGCTCTTTGCCCAGCAAGCTGAGCCCCGCAGTTCGAGGGCCAGAAGGGAGGCCGCAGGTAGGCCGGGGAACACTGCCCAGGAGGGACGTTCGGGGGTGCTCTAGCCAGGTGGGGGAAGAGAAACCCACACAAGACAGTTACTCGATTTTAGGGTGGGGATGGGATCCAAACTGATTAAACAGCTGCCCCCTACAGATATTTCCAGCCCCAGCCAGCTGTCTGCGCTGTGCCCAGACCAGACACAGCGTCAATGTGATCTGCACACCTTGTGGGGGTGCTGCCTGCACCAACGGGGCTGCCTTGCTTGTGGCCTGGATGCCAGAATCCACTGCCGGCCTTCCCCACTAGGCCCTGCCTTATAAAGCAACTGCCTGCATCTAGCTTCAGTGCAGAGCAGGCCCAGCTCGTTAAAGATTATGAGATGTGAAGGCTGAGCACAGCTCCTCTGCTGGCTTCCAGCCACCCACCCGCCTCAATGGGCCAGGCAGGCGGGGGAAGAGAGGGAAGGGGCCCTGTGCAGGTGGGCGGCAGCCTTTAGGACAGGGTTTGGGCCTAGTGGGCAGCTGATTGCAGAGCCATCTTCCCCCCCCCTTCCTGCCCATGGCGCGCTCAGTTCCAGCAGCACCAGTGGGCAGGGGGCACATACTAACACCTGGCCCCTGCACCATTGCTGGGTTCTGCACAGCCTGAGGAGGGGTCCCTCTTTTCTGATTGAGATCAGAGATGCTTCCACAGTTCCTCTCCCAGAAAGCCAGCAAGACGCTGGCCTTGCTCATGCCCAGCACGACCCCTGAGAGACACTCCTCTCTCGACCAGCTGGGGGCAGAACTGGATGAAAGAAAGCTGTATTAAAACCTTGCCACAAGACTATAGGTCCGGTGCACGACCACCCCCAATAGGTTCCATATGCACCTGCATCGCCTCCTCTCCCCCCCACCCTAGCCAGGATTACGCGGCAGAGTGAGAGCAGCACGCAACCCAGCCAGGCTGCTCCCAGGGACCTGCCAACAAGAAACAGCTCTCGTCTTCTGTGTCAACATTCCTCCTGCTTAGGAAAACACAGCCCTGCTCCAGCAGAGACTATTAAAGAGAGATTTCCTGCCGGTGCGGAGAGAGAGCAGAGGGAGGGACCACAGCACAGCCAAGATCACAGGCATCCATAGCGACCTGTCAGCTATGTTGGCAGGACTACAACCCGGCACAATGCCCTGTGCTGGGCGCAAGGCCCCGTTTGTGCCTTCAGGGGACGCTACCCGCAGACAGCGCGTCCCACAGAGAGGGCAGCAGACGCTCAGATGGACGAAGCACCTGCCCTCAGTCACAGCATCACCACGACCCAGCCCTGGGCTGCCCACCCCCCAACATACTAGTGCCCCTCAGTCACAGCCCCTGGTCCCTCCCCCCAGCCCTGGATAACACCATATAAGAACACAAGGACGGCCACACTGCGTCAGATCAAAGGTCCATTTATCCCAGTATCCCGTCTTCTGATAGTGGCTGGCGCCAGGCGCTTTAGAGGGAATGAAAAGAACAGGGCAATTATCAAGTGATCCATCCCGTCATCCAGCCCCAGCTTCTGGCACTCAGAGGGTTAGGAATACCCAGATCATGGAGTTGCGTCCTTGGCCACTGACGGACCTATCCCTCCAGGAACTTATCTGGTTCTTTATTGAACCCAGTTATACTTTTGGCCTTCACAACATCCCCTGCCAATAAATTCCACAGGTTGACTGTGCACTGTGTGAAGAAGTACCAGTACTTTCTTTTGTTTGAAACCATTCTGCCTATTAATTTCATTGGGTGACCTCCCCACTGCTTGTGCTATATGAAGGGATAAATAACACTTCATTATTTACTTTCTCCATAACATTCATGATTTAAGAGATCTCTATCATATCCCCCATCATCTCTTTTCTACACTGAAAAGTCCCGGTCTTTTTTCTCTTTGTCTGGAAGCTGTTCCATAATCCTAATAATTTCCATTGCCCTTCTCAGTACCTTTTCTAATTCTAATATATCATTTTTTAGATGAGCTGTCCAGAACTGCAAGCAGTATACAAGGTGTGCGTGTACCACAGATTTATTTAATGGTATCATAATATTTTCTGTCTTATCATCTGTCCATTTCCTAATGGCTCCTAACATCGTCAGCTTTTTTGACTGCCAATGCACATTCAGCTGATATTTTCAGATGATTCCAAAATCTCTTTCTTAAGTGGTAACAGCTCATTTAAATTCCATCATTTTATATGTATAATTGGGATGATGTTTTCCAGTGTGCATTACTTTGCATTTATGATCACTGAATTCCATCTGCCACTTTGTTGCCCAGTCACCCACTTTTGTGAGGTCCCTCTGTAACTCTTCACTGTCTGCTTTGGACTTAGCTAGCTTGAGTAGTTTTGTATCATCTGCAAATTTTGCCACCTCACTGTTCACCCCTTTTTCCAGATTATTTATGAATATGTTGAACAGTACTGGTCCCAGTAGACCCCTGGGGAACACCACTATTTACCTCTCTCCATTCTGAAAACTGACCATTTATTCCTACCCTTTGTTTCCGATCTTTTAATCAGTTACTGATCCAAGAGGGGACCTTCCCTCTTATCCCATGGCTGCTTACTTTGCTTAAGAGCCTTTGGTGAGGGACCTTGTCAAAGACTTTCTGTAAATCTAAGTACGCTATATCCACTGGCTCACCTTTCTCCACATGCTTGCTGACCCCCTCAAAGAATTCTAATAGATTGGTGAGGCACGATATCCCTTTAAAAAAGCTCTTTCCTAACGTGGTGTTCATCTAGCTGTCTGATCATTTTGTTCTTTAATATAGTTTAAACCAATTTGCCTAGTACAGGCCAGTAAGGCCAACGTCAGTAATTGCCGGGATCACTTCTGGACCTTTTTAAAAAAAATAGTTGTTACATTAGCTACATCCCTGCCCCATAACCACGTCATCTGGTACAGAGGCTGATTTAAGCAACAGGTTACATACCACAATTAGTAGTTCTGCAATTTCGTACCTGAGTTCCTTCAGAACTCTTGGGTGGATACCATCTGGTCCTGGTGACTTATTACAATTTAATTTACCAATTTGTTCCAAAACCTCCATTACTGACACCTCAATCTGGGACAACTCCTCAGATTTGTCACTGAAAAAGAATGGCTCAGGTGTAGGGATCTCCCTCACATCCTCTGCAGCGAAGACCGATGCAAAGAATTAATGTAGCTTCTCTGCAACAGCCTCGTCTTCCTTGAGTGCTCCTTTAGCACCTCAACTGTCCAGTGGCCCCACTTACTATTTGGCAGGTTTGCTCCTTTTGAGGCACTTAAAAAATATTTGCTATTAGTTTGTGTGTTCTTAGCTAGTTGCTGCTCAAATTCTTTCTTGGCCTGTCTGCCTTATAACTGTCACACTTGACTTGACAGAGTTTATGTTCCTCCTTTCCTTAGTAAGATCTGACTTCCAATATTTAAAGGGTGCCTTTTTCCTCCAACGGCCTTAGTGTAGCCATGGTGGCATTTTTTGGTCTTCTTACGGTTTGTTTTTTATTTGGGATACACAGTTAGTTTGTGCCTCTCGGAGATTTTTAAATAGTCTCCATGCAGTTTGCAGCCCTTTCACTCTTATGCCTGTTCCTTTTAATTTCCATTTAACTAGTTTCCTCGTTTTGTTTAGCCCCCCCTTTCAGAAGTTAAATGCTTTTGTGGTGCTACTACTTGTACTTAAGCAACACCACAGACATCAGTGGGGACGGGGACCCCCTGGGATTGTCTTACACAGGAGAGCAGACAAGATGAGCCTGCACCTGAGCTCCAGCTGGCTCGTGTCTACACCAGACTGGGCCCTCAGCCTCGTTAAGCCTTGGTAGATCTGTTTTAAAAACACAGCCTAGGGGCGAAGAACTGCCAAAAGCACTGCAACTCCACACTTCTAGGCAGCAAAGGCAGAGCAATGCTGCTCCTTGTTTTTATCTTCCTCCCGTTTAAAGCTAGGGTTTGAAGAGACCAGTCATGACACAGCACTGGGCACCATGTAACAGCACAAATCAAACCGGACACAGGAGCCGTGTCCATGGCTAGAGCACTCCCGGTAGGAAATGAAAGAGGTGAAGGTACCTGGATTAATGTTCAGTTGGCTGCGAACCAGGTCCCCCTCCCCCCACTGCGCTTGGTGCTGTACGAACACACAACAAAAAACAGCTCCAGCTCCAGAGAGCTGACGATGCACAGCAGCGCTAACCCTGGCTACTTCAAGAACCTACACCTGCTCAGTTGTTACCTATGGCATTTATAGTTCCCATTGCTCTAGTGTCCGAGCATGTGACAACCCTTAACCTCCTCATGTGCTGGATGGTAGGGCAGGGGTGCGATCCCCATTCACTGATGGGAAACTGAGGCACACAGAGGCCAAGTCCTGAGTTTTGACTGCTTATTATATTTAAAATACAAGGGACTAGATGACCTTCAGAGGACCTTCCAACACTAATCATCTATGATTCTATGACACCAGGAACGTAGAATTGTGACCCAAAGCCCATCCCTGCGTCACTGATAACCCTCAGGGAATTATGAACAACAGCACATTCAGAAGCCCACTGCTCGGTCACGCTGCTTGGTGTCCCTTTGCTTTTCCCTCGGCTTGGACAGTGAAAGATGTGTGCAGTCATCCCTTCCCCAGCCAGGTTTTTAATGGCATGGGGTTTGCATTTCAAACATCATTCCACTTTCATTGTCCTGCCATAGGGAGAAGCAGGGCATTTACATGCTGGGCCCAGTTCAGGGCCCGTTTTGCTTTGGAACATACACTCAGGCAAGGTTTTCAGTTCCCCATTTCTTTTGTGCAAACCTAACAGGCCCTGCACATCAGTGGCCAGGCTCTTACAGGTTTATGACGGGCCTCCTGCCAGAGACCGATCCTGGATCCTGGCTGCAGATAGAGCCTGCCTGAGCCTGTCCCCTCCCTACCATGGCAACCTCTGAACCACTACAGAGAAGAGGAGAAATGGGCTGTGACAAGCCAGGCCATCACTCCCTCAGGAGAGCCAGCTGGCCTCCCCTGGACACCAGCTGGCCTCTCCTGACAGGTGCATGTTTGGCAGAGGGCTGTTCTGGGGAGCAACAAACACCTGAGCCCAACAGGTGCTTCGTTTTCTTCCAGCCCTGTAGGCCTTGAATGGCTCAGACCCTACAAAAACAACGATCCCTGCAGGCTGAGGCCAAGTCCAGGAAAACGCCAGAGAAATAAGCAGCTGCTGACTGGGGGTTACAACATCAAGGGGATTAGGATGAACTCCAGCTAGAGCCTCGTGCTCCTTTTCTAGTGCAGGGAGCGGTGCTGGGCAGTGGCTCCCAAAGGCACTGGCGGGGTGTCTATCTATCACATGCCCTGAGCTGCACAAGAGCATGGGTCAGCCAGCCAGGCTTGCGTCTCCCAGCACCTGGACCAGACTGGGCAGGCCAAGGCTCACTCTAGACAAGGTGGAGGGGAAACTGGCTGGCTGAGACATCCAGTGAGCGTGCCAGAGCTGACACACAGCAGCTCTCTGGAAAGAGGAGTTTTCTCAATGAGGGAAGCCATCTGGGTCTGCAACTGGAGGCTCAGGGAGTAGGGGTGGCCAGGGAGCTCAGTGCCACGGACACATGGCCCGGAGATCGCAACCTCAGCAGAGGAACTTCCGACGTAACTGTTCCTCACCTCATTGCTGCTGCTTCAAATAACCACAGGGGCCTAAGGCACAGGCCATTCTGGGGGGGGGAAGTCAGGAGTGAGCAAAGGGGCATCATAACCCACACCCTGGGAGAAGGTCTTGCCCTCCTGTCGCACACAAGGGCCAAAGGAGATTCTTCTCAAGCTGTTCTGCGTTCTCCCCCTAGCCCAATACCAAGCCTCGAGAGCTTCTGCCTAAAAGGAGAGTGAATAGGCACTGCTAACTGAAATGGACACCACATATTCAATTCAGCTCTGGTGAGAGCTTGAGCATAACAAGACGGGTGTTACATGGAACCCCCTGGTAAAGAGGGGTTCTAGTCTGACTCCTTGCACAACACAGGCCACAGACCCTCACCCACCCACCTGTAATAGACCCCTCACCTATGATTGAGTTATTAAAGACCTCACCTCAAATCATGGTTCAAAGACTTTAAGGTACATAGAATCCACCAGCAAGTGATCTGTGCCCCATGCTGCAGAGGTAGGCAAAAACCTCCCAGGGCCTCTGCCAATCTGCCCTGGGGGAAAATTTCTTCCCGGCCCCAAATATGGCAATCAGCTAAACCCTGGGCATGTGGGCAAGACTCACCAACCAGACACCCAAGAAAGAATTCTCTGTAGTAATTCAGAACGCCCCGCACCCAAACATCCTTTCACAGGCCACTGGGCATATTTACCGCCAGTAGTCAAAGATCAGACAATTGCCAGACGAGGCTGCCCCATCATACCACCCCCTCCATAAACTTATCAAGCTCAGTTTTGAAGTCAGCTACATTTCTTGCCCCTACTGCTCCCCTTGAAAGGCTGTTCCAGAACTTCTCTCCTCTGATGGTTAGAAATGTTCATCTAATGTCAAGTCTAAATTTCCCAATGGCCAATTTATATCCATTAGTTCTTGTGTCCACATTGGTGCTGAATTTAAATAATTCCTCTCCCTCCCTGGTATTTATCCCTCTGATGTATTTAGAGAGAGCAATCATAGCTCCCCTCTCAGAGCTATCAGAAGGACATGGGAAGCAGCCAAGACTGCAGCAGGAGACTAGCAAAGATGGAAGGCAGTGAAGGCCCCATGCTCCACATCGGAGAGATGCATAAGCGAGATGAGCACAGGAAAAGGGGTTCTAGTGAGATCCTCAGGGCCCAGCCAGGCCCCAACACTGGGCTGTCACTGGTCATTCCCGTCAGGCTCCTGTAGCCCTCTCCTCGCTGTGGCACGCCAGCTCCTACAAGGCACTTTGCAAGCACTAGCCCCACGCCTGCTCAGAGGCTTAGGCTTGGTCTACACTTACCTCGGCGATTCGGCGGCAGTTGACGGGAGTTACGCAAAGTACGCAAAGAACTTGCCTAACTCCCGCCGACTTCTGTGCTCCTCTTTTGCACACCATCGACGCAGCACTACGCCACTTGAGGAGGTGGTTTTAGTACGTTGACTTCTGGATCGACTGAGCGGGTCTTCACTGACTGCTCAGTCAATCCAGATAAGTTGATCTGACGGCGGCAACTTTGCCACCCTCAGTGTAGACATAGCCTTATTCTCCCTGCTTCACACAGGGGAAATGACTCATGGGGTGGAAGTTACTTGCCCAGGCCACAAGGCAAGTCAGGCCAGAGCAGGATTAAACTCAGTTGCTGGCTCCTGGCTCTGCCATTTACCAAAGGAAAGCAAGGTTTTAGTGATCCCCATGTCCCTTGTGTGCCGCCTCCCCCTCCTGCCATCCGGCTCTCGCTCCGGAAGGAGGCCCGGCTTTCAGCAGCAGCCATCCAAGGGGAAGGAGGCTCTTCTCTTTAAAGCAGATGGACTCACTTTCCTATGAAATCCAGTGCCTGTTTGTCACCCACATCCACTGCGCCGAGTAACGCGTAATGGAAAAAACTGCTGTGGTAGGAAAACCTGACTCTGGAAGAGGAAAGAGACGAGACAGATCTGTGCGGGGGCAGCTGGATGGGAAGGGGGTTCAGGGGAGAAACCCCTTGTCCCACTCCTCACTAAGCCCAGACAGGGAGGGATGAGAAGCTGCATGAGACAGGAACTCAACCCTTGCAGCTTAGGTGAAAGGGTGAAGCAG
This sequence comes from Mesoclemmys tuberculata, assembly GCA_007922155.1. Classification (NCBI taxonomy): domain Eukaryota; kingdom Metazoa; phylum Chordata; order Testudines; family Chelidae; genus Mesoclemmys; species Mesoclemmys tuberculata. The sequence continues at coordinate 17,314,893 of ML675632.1, read as the reverse complement.
TAGCGGCGGGGGCGTTTGGGAGCCTTGGACATGAATGGTTTTCAAGATGCTGCTGGAATCAGGAGAGTCACTTTCCCAAACAAAGAGGACTTGCTCTAGAGTTCATGAAACATGAGAAAGAGTCCCTCTGCCAGAGAGCAGACTGTTAGCCAGCCTTGCAGCTGGGGGTGGGACACAGGGGGACGTGGGGACACTCAGGGAGCAGGGGCTGTGGCCAACCTTTCAGGCAGCTGTCAGTTCGGTAGCCAGTAGAAGCCATTCACAGTGCTTGGCTGGAGAGTAAAGCAAAGCATGGCTCCCGGATGCACAGACATGCGCTCGGCAGAGGCTCTGCGTGCTCTAGAGTTACAGCTGAGCCCCGGAGGCGAGCGCAGGCACACAGGCCGCACAGCTTCTGATCGTGCCTCAGATACTGCAGCTACTGCGGGGGCTGGAAAGCAGAGCGTATGGGGCTCTAGCAGGCATACGTCCAGCAGGAGAAGCCAATTCAGCAGCAGGGACCCCTCTCAACCCTCAATCTGTGTAGAAACACTGGGCCCCACTGCAGGCAGCTGCGCTCTGACACCAGATGTAGGGCCTGTCAACATAGTCACTTCCCGCGTGGCGAGCCAGGGTGTGAATCTGCAGTGCGCCAGCTTGCCATGCCATGTGTACACTGCTGTAGAGCCGCGAGAGTCCCGGAGCACTGCCTGCCATTCTGCGCTTTGAAAGTCACACGTCGGACTGCACTCCTGGACTTTCCCTGCGCCGGAGCCGCGTCCACGTTATTGCCTGGCAAGCTGGCGTGCTGTAGAGTCACACCCTGACTTGCTGCATAGCAACTTGCCACGTAGACAAACCCTCACACCAGCTCCTACCCCCCTGATTGTGGGAAGGCTCCTTACAGTGCCTTTCTGAGCAGAGGAGGGAACAATCCTGCATGACTGTGAACCCACCAGGACCTGCTAGACATTGTTCACGGGATTCCTCCTGCTCCCCACAGCTGTACAGAGATCAGAGTCTGCTCACAGTTGTGGGCCCACACTGCACAGAGTTGTGCAGGTGCTAACACCCCCAAAGCCCCTGACTGCTGCTCAGGAGACACTTCCCTGAGCTGTGTGCTCCTGTTAACACAAAACCCCTTCCCTGTGCCTGCCTTACATAAATGAACTCCCGGACCTAGAGGTGGGAATCCTTCAGAGCCACCTAGCCCCACTCGATCACAGGCCAAGGGATTGAGCTCCTCTCCTGCTAAACCTCCCCCTCCATTCCACTTCCAGAAGAGGGGCCTGCCTGCACAGAGCCGCTCCTCCGTGGCTGCAGAGAGCCCAGAGCCTTTCGCATAGCAGAGTCCGGGGCTGCTGAATTCCCTCCACGAAACTAACACGGCTAAGGAACCGCTTTCCTTTCTGGGGAAATAAATCTTTTCCAATCCATCTTCGTTACAGCTCGGTTAAGTGGCCAAGCTCCGTAACCTTATCCCTGCTTCCCAGAAAAATAAAATACTTCATGCTGGGATTAAATTAAAACCGATGTAGCAGCAGCACGAAGGAAAGGCACAGGACAGAATGACGTGGGGTTTAAAAACAGCACCAAGCAGCACTGGTGCCAAGGCATTCCTGAGCGTGGTGAGGAGCAAACAAGCCTGCTTGCCTGTGCCAGCCACCACGCCGGGGGTGCGTGCATGTGTACACAGAGAGAGGTGTGCAGCAGCAGGCGTCAGATCTTTGTCCCAAAGGTATAGCCTGTTTCAGTAATTACTGCGGCACATTCTCATTCAGGTTCCCTTTCCTGCCTCCAACCTTCATTGGTTCTCACACCAGACAAAGGGCGAGTGGGGAGACGCTGGGAGTAGCAAGTCTCTGGGGCAGCTCTGTTAGCACCGCTAGTGATGAACGAGAACTTGCAGAGATTCGGGTCGATCAGAGGTGCAAGCCAATCGGCTGTTCACCTTTACCCCTTGGTCTCTCTCAGCCCTTCCTGCTGCCCATCTTTCTCTCTGTGCCTGGTAGCTCAGCCCAATTCAGCACTCTCCCTGCTGTCTACTCCCTTCTCCCAGATCATTAGCAATGCTAATTAAGATCAGACCTAACACGGATCCCACATGCTGCCCAACCCAACAGGACAAGTTACCCTTTGGCCAATTTCCAAGCCACTTGACAGCTGCAGCAAAGTTACAGCCAGGGTAATCCACCTTATGAGAGAAGGTGCGCTCTCCCCCTGGAACAAGGAGAACTGCTCAAGTCTGTGGGCTGGAGACAGAACATTACTTCATTACCGATGTCTAGAGGCCATGACTGAGATCAGGACCCACTTGTGACAGATGCTGTACGCACACTGAGTGGAGTCCAAAGAGAGAAGATAGCCAGGTGGCAGAAAGTAAATATTAGCCCCATGCCACTGAAGAACAGAGAGATTAAGGGCTTGTCTTTCACTGCAACAATTGGCAGGAGTTAGGGCTTGTGTACACTTAAAAACTACAGCAGCACAGCCACACTTCACTAGACACTACCAACACTGATGGGAGGGGTTCTCCCCTCAGTACAGGTAATCCACCGCCCCGAGAGCAGAGGCGGCTGCCGGGTTGATGGCACTGTCCACACGGGAACTTAGGTAGGTACGCTGCACAGGGGGGTGGATTTTTCACACCCTACACTGACATGGTTAAACCACCCTAGTTTGATAGCATAGACCATAGACTCATAGACTCATAGGTCAGAAGGGACCAATATGATCATCTAGTCTGACCTCCCGCACAAGGCAGGCCACAAAACCCTACCCATACACATATATAACAACCCCAAACCCATGACTGAGTTATTGAAATCCTCAAAAAT
>ML675632.1:17265125-17307077 GCA_007922155.1 Mesoclemmys tuberculata | reverse complement strand
ATGTTGCAATTTGTCCCAATTACCATTGACCTCAATGTCCTTAACCAGGTCTCAGTATGCGGAGTTACTACACTCAGGCAAGCCTGGCTCAAGTGGCTACACTTCAACAACACTTGAGCTACTCAGAGTGATCAGATTAGCAGAATGATGAGGTTAGCTGACGAAGAATTACTGTAACTTCAGCTGTTGTGTCCCCACTACATTAGAGCCTCAACCCACCCACCCACACTCGCCCTTGGCCGGCTAGCTCCAGCTTAAAGCACCACAAAACTTGAGCTGGACATGTGTGTGAGAGGATGGCAGTCAAGCCTGTGAAGGACACACCAGAAAGGACTTGCACTGGGAATGGACTCCACACACTTACAGGAATGTTACCTCCAGGGTAATCTGAGAATCCTCAGCTTGGTCCTTCTTTTCACACCAGGGAGTGAACTTTGCTCACCAGGATAGCAATATAGCCAGGATGATGTCCCTTTCTGAACGTCAGTACACACTTTCCCCTTTTCTCCTACCACCTTCCCAGACTTCCTGGGTGAAATCCTGGATCCACTGAAATCAACAGGCTTTCACTCTGCCATTTCTCAGGTAACTGCCAGTGTTTCCGTCGTTCCCTATCCCCCCTAGGATACAGATCACCAGGAGTGCCGGGGCCCACAGGCACCAGCACCTTTCCATATTCCTCACTGCCATGGAATCAGTAGCTATTTTATAAATGTTTATTTACTGCTCAGTAGTTCAAGCTTTTTATTCTTCCTGTTTAAAAGGTTCTTTACGAGGAGTTCAGTATGTCAGCTGGGTCCAAATAGTCCATATCATACTCTCACTCACCCCTGGAGCTGGCAGATCTCTGAGCCCCCCGTCCACAGTCAACATTTGCAAGTGCCCTTCTTCTCCTTAAGCAAAAAGCAGCATGAGTTAGCACGGTCTGACTTGTTCCTCTCTTTTCCCAGCAGCCAGAACTGGCTGGAGTTGGCGAGGAAGATGAGGAGGCTATCAGCTCCTGGCCTCACACCCAGCTGACATGTCCAGAGACAGGCACAACTCGGGAATCCCCACTCAGAAGCTCTGCAGGCTCCTCAGGGAGCTGAGAAAACCAGCTTCAAGTCTGGCCTTGAAATGCCACTGCACTGGGAGCCTGCGGTGCACGTGGCCAACGTTTCTGAGCACCCGGCCTGGGAGCCGAGAACCACCACGGCAGCCACTGGAGCTGTGAATCCAAAAGGTGGGTCAGATTACAGTGTGTTGGTTCTTTCCCTGCATCGCAAGGTCTCCTCCCTCCCCGCCAGAGTGTGGGCTGCTGTGCATGGTAGTCCGAGATCAGCTGCCAGGGCCGAAAACATCCGGGTACAGAATTCCTTGCTGAGCTCCCCCAGTTTCCCCAATAGCTGCCACCATGACTGATCAGTTCAATGGCTCGCTGACGTCTCACCTGAGTTGCAAAGCTTGGAGCAGACATCACGGGGGCTGGTTTATTACCCTTGCACGTGGCTTTACTGATCCACTTCAGGTTCCGGATTTGACCAAAGCAGCCTCCTGCCTCCCCCTGCTCTTCCTCTCACACGTGAAATGGAACCAAGGCTAACAAAGTGGGATGCTGGAACACTGGCCAGCAATTCATGGCAAGACGCTCTCCCTTCTCCCTGCTTCTCCCCCCTGCTACTTCCCCCTCACCCTCCCAGATAGGGTTCATCCTGAACACGTTACTTTCTTTGGAGAGGAGAGTTCAGTGCTGGCATGCAGCTCCCCAGATCCGCTAATCCAGCCCCCCCTCCCCATAACCACCCAATTCTGGGGAAAAGGACTTCAGGCCACTACCTACAGCAGGGTGCCAGCTTGAATTTAGGTATATGTAGCATGCTGGAGGGGCCATGCAGAGGCCAGCAATGGGTGCTGGGGGTTAAGGCAGGCTGGGAGTAGAGACCAATTATTCCTTTAGAAGGGGAATTCACTGGATGGGCTACAGCCTGGATCCTTGGCTTCCCAGGTGAGCACTCTGCCAGGTAGGTACAAGAGACTTTGCAGGGGGAACAGTGTCTGCCCCGGGGCTATGAGAGACGCTTGAGCTGTCAGGGGTCAAGGGAACGTTCAGGCTGTTCTCATCTCCTCTGTGTCAAGCCTAGGGACATGCTGTGTCCTGCTCTGAGGAGCCCTTTGGGTACACAGTGCACACTGCAAACTACACCCCAGGGAACCCCACATACAGGCAACAGGGACCTACACATAATGCCTTGGCCTCACTGGGCTGCAAAAGCGGAATCCAGATCCCATGTGAGGTGCCGCAGGAGCGCTACCCATTTTTCTACAATGGAGATGGTGCCTACAGACCCGAGCACGCCTGCTGCCTGGATTCAGACAGGCTGTTCCATCTCCGTTCTGGGACAAGCAGGATCTTGGAGGTTCTGCAATCTGCAACATTTTATACAGCACAGGTGCAGCCTTTGGACTTCTGGAAAACAAGACCCCTGGCTGGATAAAGCCTGAGCAACCTGTGTGACAGACAAAGTGCAGACACTGGAGGATGTAGTGGGGTTAGTTTCTTCAATACAACCCGAGTCTTCTCCTTTCAGAAGATAGTATGCCGGTCAGGCTCCAGCCATAGAAAGTGATCGCAGCAGGTTTATTTGGGATGAGGTAGATTTGCTTCAAAAGTGACAAGCTGTAAACTGAGACGGAGCAGAGCACATAGACCTAGCACACAGAGGGGGGAAATAAATGGAAAAATGTTTCCACTCCTCAGCTGAAAGTTGTTGTGGGTTTCTCTCTCTCTCTTTTGGGTCAGAGACCTGATTGTTTAAATGTATTTCGCTGATGTAATTCCTTCCAGAATAAGAAAGTCTTTCCTGTCCCGATTGAGCTGCTGTGCGAACACTTTAAATATCAAGTTTGGGGCAGCCAGAAAATAAGAGTAATTTAGTTCCTCTTTTTTATGATTGTATCAGCCCCAGTTAATTGGTTTCTTCTCCCCACACCATACACCAGCCTAGTCTGGGCCTCGTGCGCCACTCAGGGTAGTTCTCTGCAAAGCAAGCCTGAAACAGAAGAGTTACCGCACTTGTTCCCAATGCCAAGAGGCTGCAGTTTCCATCTGGAAATGCCAGCCCGGCCTGGCCAGAACCAAGGCAGGATGGGGTGCCGGAGGAGGTATTTTTGCAGAACTGACCTATCCCAGGGCGGCGGCATGCAGAACAAGTCCGCCTCCACGCTAACAAATCTCTGCAGCTCCAACACCCTGACTGCCCCCACTTCTGAAACACACGCATTGCGCAAAGAGAAACTTTCCATTCTGGCTGCAGAAGCTGGAGGCGTGAGCCTTCCCCAGCCACTTGCAGCTGCTGAGACTTCCTCCCTCAGGCGAGCCCCAGCCATTCTACAATACTCCCAATGGGTCCAGAATCCAGCTGGAGTCTCTGACCACAGAGAAACAGCTAGGGGCCAGATCCCTCCAAACCCTTAATAGGGAGCAAAGAGAGAAAATCTCCAGAAAAGGGACTGGGGTCAGACCTCTTCCTCCCCATCCAGTGAGGGCAAGCCAGGCTGTGCATAAGGCCGGGAAGAATAGCAGCTGGACCGGGGTGGGAGGGGAGGGCTCCTTTGTACAAGCCCGTGCTTTTCTCCCCCTTTAAGAAAGCTCCACAGCACCTCAAGCCATGACCATTGGGAGAAGAGGTGGCTGAAAGTTTTGCAGCACTCAGAGAGGTTCACCGCATGGCTGAGTCTGCTTTTGGGACTGACTACCCCCAGCAAGACAGTAGGATGTATCCCACTAGGCAGATCACCTCTTTCAAAGGCAAAGTGGGAACAAGCAACCTACAGAGAGAGACCACCCATATCCAGGATACAGCCATGCCATGTACCTTCTGTTCCATTGCCACGGATGCACATGGCACTTTGCTTGGGCCTCAACTGCTAATAACCAAAGACGAACAGGAAGCGATGACCTGCCGTGCTGAATAAGACCACATGACAGGCTGGGCACCCCACCCAGCCCCTTAATGGGTTGGTTTGGGCATGAGAGGCCAGCTAACATACCCCTCAACACCTGTGAGAGAGTAAGGGAGGCTAAACTGATAATGAAGCTCAGCTGGGGAGGGGCAGGACAGCAATTAGAAAGCCAGGACATTAGTAGAAGAAAAAGGCTGCAGGGGAGCATTTGCTTTCACTCTCTGGGGAACAGAAGAGGTAGGAAGCAGTCTGGGGAGGCAGCGAGGAGCCTGAGGGAGCAGACTTTGGCTGCCAGCTGCAGAGTCCCTGAGCTGGAAGCTGGAGTAGAGGGAGGGCCGGGGTGAAACTCCTTGAGGTAAGGGATGTGAGGACCATGGAGCCCAGAGACAGATGGAAGTCCTGCTGTAAGGTCACTGGACTAAAGCTGAGCTGGACTGCCCAGAAGGGGTGGACTACAACGTGATCTGGCCAGAGGCTCAAGCTGCATAAGGAGAGACCACCACAACAACAGAATGACCATCAGCTGGAGCCACCATATGGGGAAACAGCCACTATGCCACACCTGGCCATGAGGCGGTGCTCCCGTGGTGAGTGAACCCTTTACAGACCAGGAGCCCGTCTAGCCTGGTAGTCTGACAGCGGCCAAGACCAGATGCTTCAGAGGAAGGCAGAATTCCCTGCAACACTGACAATTACGAAACAAGCCATAGGGAGAAACTTCCCTCCATCACATCAGTTGGTTGCTGGCTTATGCCCTGAGGCAGGAATGACTAAAGCCCTTGTACTTTTGCTGTCACTGATGTAATTCTGGAGGGTCTTGTGATCCATGAGTATGCCTAGTATTTTTTCTTTGGTAACACATTTGGCACCAATAACATCGTACGGCAATGAATTCCACAGGCTAATTGTGTGTTAAATAAAATCTTTACATTACGTGGGAGAAGAAGGGTGCATACAGCAGCTTCAAATCTGTGCTTTTTCTAGCTCATTGATTATCCCTTTACTCCTGTAGCTGAGATGGTAGCAGGACTGCCCAATTTACCTTATCCATACTCTGCTGTTTTACAGACACCGATATCATGTCCACTTGGATTCCATTTCCTCTCTAAACTAAACAATCTCAGTCTTTTAAACCCCTCTGCATACACAAGGTCTCTTCAGACCTTGGCTGGCTCTGGAACACTCCCTCACATTTCTGTTGCAGCTTTTCAAGAGGGGGTGAGCCGAAGTGAACACATTATTCCACACAAGGACACCCCATTGATTTATAGGTTGTTTTCTGAGTTATTCCCATCCCCTTTTTCATACACACTGACTTGGCTGGCCTCTGTGCACCAAGCACAAGTTTTCACTGCATTGCCCTCACTGACACTGTCCTTCAGAGTGCTTTCTGTTATCGGAGAACCCTCTGGTGTGTCGGAAAAGTTCACGTTATTCCTTGCACTGTGTTCCCGATGAACATGCCGCCCTGCCACCTATTCACCTACCCTCGCAGGATCTGTCTGAAGTCCCTCACACTCTGCTCTAGCCCTGGCACAAAAGGAACGAGGCTCTCTAATGCAGCGGATCTCAACCTTCCCAGACAACTGAACCTCTTTCAGGAGGCTGATTTGTCTTGCATACCCCAAGTTTCACCTCACTTAAATACTTGCTTACAAAATCAGACTTAAAAATACAAAAGTGCCACAGCACATGATTACTGACAGATTGCTTACTTTACCATATCATAAAATACATCAACTGAATATAAACATTGGACTTCATATTTCAGTGTACAGTACATAGAGCCATGTAAACGACCCATTGTCCATATGAAACTTTAGTTTGTACTGACTTCGCTAGTGCTTCTTACGTAGCCCGTTGTAAAATCAAGCAAATATCTAGCAGAGCTGATGTACCCCCTGGAAGACTTCTGTGTACCCCTGGTGGAGAACCACTGCTCTAATGTGTTCACAGCGGTAGCGGAAAGGAATAGGCACATTTTGGAGGAGAAAGTAGCAAAATCATGATATGTTTTCCTCAACTGCATCAATGGGCAGGAGAGAAGTGACCCCCCCCCAGAGGTGTGTGGGTGGGGATGTGAGCAAACTGGCCCCCAGCCTGGCACAAGCATAGCACAGGACTCCTGCAGGCTCTTGGTGGGGAGGACAGAACCAGCTGCCCACCAGCACTGGGCCGAGGCTGACATCTCAAGAGAACACGGCAGCTCTACGTGGTCTAAGACAGTAACTGTGGCAAGTAAGTGAGTTTGGAGCCTACAGTCATACATGGGATAAGAGGGACAGACTGGCTTACCTATTACACCACGTTGGCAAACTGCAACAGCCCTCACCACAGGTGTACCTGAAGAATCCCACCCCACCGCAGTCAGACCAGTCCTCCCAGCCAGGGAGACATGGCTTTAGGCCACTATCCTATCCCTGCCGAAGAAGACCTTCACAGAAGAGGGGACACAGACTGAAAGCCCTGCCAGCCAGCTGCGGAGCTCAGCATTGTGTGTGGGGGGAGGGGGGGAGAGGAGGAGGAGAGAAGAAGAAGAGAGCGCCATGCCCAGATGCCCCAATTATGGGGGAGGAGAGTGCAGTCCATTCAATACCTCTCCCAGGGGTCAAGTAGTCCTAGTGCAGATAAGTAGTCCCTGGCTGTACAGTTCTGCATTCTGCTAATTACGGCCTCTGTTCTGCGTCACCTCACACCCCTCTGTGGCCATTGCGTGTGGCTAAGCGCCTGCAGCGCTCCAATGAGAGACACTTGCAGGGGAGATTTGCTAAGTGTTTAACACGGTTTGTAAGTGGGAAGCTCAAAGCATCTGCTCGAGCTAGCAGGTCAGGAAGCACGCACACACATGCACCCGGAGTGATGAGTTTAAGAAGCTGTCTGCCAGCAGCACATTCTGAAGGATTTTTTTCCTCTCTTGGCTAATCAGCTACTGAAAGAAGAGCTCCCTCAGCCCAGCCAGCCACAGCACCTCCCCACCCCCCCAGGTCAGCTGCGCTGCGGAGGAGGGAAGTGGGCTTGGAACGGCCAGCGGCTCACTGAGGAGCACTCAACGCGCCTTCATTCATTATCCACTGACATATGGAATAGTCATTGTGGGAGGAAACAGAACCAAACAAAAGCCCCAAACTGCTTCCTCCCAACGAGGCCCTGACAGCCTCTGCACTTGCAGCCATTCATCTTGGAATGGCTAAGAGGAAGAGACATTTGGACTGGACGACAAGTGTTGAAGAGGCTGGGGGGCCTGGGGGTGGGGACTGGCCTCCCCAAAGGGAGCTGCCTTAATCGCCAACCTGCTAAGGGAAACATTTACACATCCTGTGCTTTAATATTCTTCAATGTGCAGGATTTGAGCAATGACAGCCAAGAAAGGGCGCAAAGTGAGAGGGCCCAGCGTGCGACACTGAGCTCCTGCATCCAAGAGCGCCCGGCCAGGCCAGGCCAGGAAACCAATTTATTTTGTTGTGTCTCTTCTCAGAACACACAGTAGAGTCGGATTTGGGCGCCAGGCCAGGCCGAACACTGACGACTGCCAAGTGAGCGGGAGCAGAGGGAGAGGAAATTTAGTCTGCACTGAGCACGGGGGCATGGTGCGTCTGAGCCATTATTCTTTATTAAAGAGCTCCGAAACCCACGCACACGAAGAGGTGAGACAGCACGAGCCACACCGAGCCAGCCAGCCACACGACCGTCTGAGTCACAGAGCCTGGCCTGAGCTCCCAGACACAGCCCACCACTCAGTGCCTGCTTCCCAGCCACTCAAGTGTCACCTCACCACTCGAGAGAGAAGCAGAGGCACAGGGTCTGTTAGAGGTGACAAGGGACCAGATTCGTGCTATTCACAAAAAACACCTCAGCAGGTCACTGGCTGGGCAAAAAAACGCTCTGGAAACAGGCAACGGAGTGACTACCGAGGTAGCCAGCCCAGCATGAGCCAAGGGCAGCCCTTGGGGCACTGCAGCCACATTCCTGCTCATCAGGGAGATATTATCCAGCCCGCCAAGCAGGCAGGTCGCTAATACTGGGGACTGGACATTTCTATGGAGAGCAAGAACATCCAGAGCTCTCATTAATTCAGATAACATTTGGGAGGGATATTAAACCTCATGCTTCCAGGTTTAAGACACTGCATGAGCCATCAGGAGGACACTCGAGTGGGGAAGGCAGACCACCCTGCTGAATGACAAGTTTTTCACACCTTCCTCTGAAGCAGCTGGTGCCAGCTATGGTCAGTGACAGGAGACTGGGTTAGACGGACCTCAGGTCTGACCCAGGCTGGCCACTGCTATGTTCTGATGGAGGGGAAGGACTGGCTCTCAGACCTGGCATCTCCACAGCCTGCCCCATCCTACGGAAAATGAAGGTAGTTGCAACCTGTTCCTTTCTCTTGGCAAAGCCTGGATGTCCCCGGTTTGACAGGAGACCAGCAGCTCCAAGTGCTGAAATCCGCTGCCAGCAGTAGCCAACTGGACTGGCTCAACTCTGACGTCCTTGGACAGCCTGCAAGGATCCAGGGACTAGAACCCAGGTCTGCAGAACCTGGGACATCTGACATTCTCACAGTGTATGGGAGACGAAGCGGAGGAACAGCCAGGGAACACCATGGAGAATAGGTGTTGCAGGAAATACTGCCCAAGAGACCCAGACTGACAGTATCCTGCAGCCCTCTGACAGGATAAGAGCCCTATTTAACCACAGGGGTTGCCCCAGGAAGTTGGTTGGACAACCACACAGATTTCAGCCTGCTGCAATGCCAGCCTTTGCTTGATCTCCTGATCTCTGACTCCAGCCTGACTCTGCCCTGAGCTCCAGCCTGGCACTGCCTCTTGCTCATGGCACCTGGCTCTTCTGATTCCTCCAATTCCCACTTGCCAACTACTGTGCTGGTTGGGCAGACTTCAGCCCAGCTGTGGCCAGTAGGACACACCACCTATACCCCAGTCCCTGACACAGCCTGGCCGGTATCACTTAACTAACTGCTGTGCAGCTTCTCTGAGAAACATCCAGCTGGACTCAATTACCTTTGCAGGGAGGGAGGGTTTGAACACTTCCCCAGGAACAATCACAAATCTAGAAGGTTTAAACTCCATGATCTCACAGCAAACACAGCAACTTGCCATTCCATTGAGAAATGGGTGAAGCAACATGCCCAGATGTGAAGCCCTGGGCAAGTCCAATGCAGGTGGGAAGAGGCACCAGAGATCATGCTGAGCCCTCCCAACCCTCGAGAGGAGTGTCCCAACCTGCAGTGCAGGTCTGCAGAAAGGCATCCTCCTCTAGATGTCTCCCCTCCATGCGAACAGCCCAGCCGTACAGTCAGGGCATGAGTGAGGCACTAGCCAAGTGACCCATTTAATAATTAAACGCTCTGTAGCTTCCACAGTGGCTAGGCAGAACGAAACCTCCAGCTGTAGGAAGAGAGCCCAGTGCCTGCTGGTGGTGCTGAGCTGTTACCCACATCACATCGTGGCAATATCCCACCAGACTTGGAGAGGCAGCATTAGTGTCTAGGAAACATTAAAAATCCCCCTACAGGCTTCAGATGAGCTTCTCATTAACACTGGAAGGAGAGACCTCCCTTAGAGCTTCAACTTGAGTCAAGGCTTCGTGAGACACTGGCGCCCTTCTGGTGGAAACACAGCTGACCCTGAGGTACGTCTGAAGCTGTGTACCTGCCTCCACTCTCCTTGGCACTCTCTCTTATAGGAAAGGGGTGGATGGGCCCCTGTGCCCTCAGCCAGAGACTCATAGCTATAGGCAAACGATGGGCCAGGCTTCCAGCAGAGGCGAATACAAAGCATGCAGTGTGTGCATCCCAGCCACAGGAAGCAGAAGCATCAGGGTTCTTATGGAAGAGAGATAAATACAATCACAGAAATGGAGCTGGGGAGGGAAGTCGGGAGCAAAACCACTGAAAGTTGTTCTGATGTCAACAGGTTCTGAATCAGTGCTTCCCCCACCGGGGCCCTGAAATAGGACCAGCTGGGGAGAGAGACCTTGAATTCCTGCATGAAAGGGTTTTTTTCCTGGGTTATGCTGGAGACATTACACAAGCGAACATTTTCTATACTCATATATTTCACTTCTCTCTAAATCTCTATTCCAGATCGGGGGCAGGGACTCCTGCAGCTCCAGTTCTAGCCCAGGTGGGCCTCAAGTCCTCTAATATCTAACCTCCAGAGCCTTCGCTGGACCAGACAGGCAGCAGGCTCCCAACCTCCCTCCTTTTGGGACAGACACCTCTCAAAGGGGACTGAAAACGAAGGGTCTGACCTCTTGCCATTGTTGAAAGAGCTGGGGTGTCAGCATCCTAGCCAGCCCCACTGGGGTAATTCCATCCCAGATCCCTGAACAGCAGCCTGTAGCTACTCCATACACCCTAGCTGTGCAAGCCCTGGGTGTCAACAGCACTGCCCGTTCCCCTTTAGCCGGGTCCTGGGCATGAGCTAGCTTTGCTTCAGTCAGCCCATTCCACAGCCTCAGACCAAGCTGCTTTCCCACAACAGCTTTCAGCTGAAGGTGGTGACACAGTTTCCGGATGACTGAAAACTAACCACCTCAGAAATGAGACGAGACCTGCTGATCAATCCGCAGAAGACTACTCCTTCCTCAGCCTATTCACCAGATACCAGAGAGGGAAGCGCTGCAGTACCTATGGCCTTAGCATCCAAGGTTGGGTCCTTGCCTCTCTCCTGCCCACATTTCTAACCTCTGCAGGCCTTTGGCTCACCTCTGTCCTGGCACTGGATTAAAGGCTTCATTGGATTCCAACATACCCCATTTACTCCACTCCCTTTGTTCGCTGATTTAGCGATTAAAAATAGCATCACATTTGTCCAGCTAGACTAATGTCTCAAATCCCTTTAAAAGGCTGCCTATTGCTGAAGGTTCCATTATTCTCTCTAAATCTTATCTTGAAGGACTTATCCTCCATGAATTTATCTAATTCATGGCTGAAACCTGCTCCTTCACAGCACCCCCACCAAGTTCCACATATTGACCATGCATTGTGTGAAGTACTGCTCTTTGTGTGTTTTAAGTCTGCTGCCTATTCATTTAATTGGGTGACCCCGGTTCTTGGTTATGCGAAGGAGTAAATAACCCTGCCTCATGTATTTTCTCCACACCAGTCATGATTTTATAGACCTCTGTCATATCCCCCCTTAGTCATCTCTTTTCCAAGATAAACAATCCTGGACTTCTTAATCTCTCTTCATTTGGAAGCTGCTCCATCCCCTCATCATTTTTGTTGCCCTTCTCTGTAGTTTTTCCACTTCTAATATCTGTTTTGAGATGGGCTGACCAGAACTGCACGCAATATTCAAGGTGTGGAAGTACCATGGATTTATATGAACCATGGTTCTCAACCTTTATTCCGTTATTTTACCGGGGACTGAAGTCTGATTTACAGTAATTGTCAGGCTTTCTGCTCCTTCCTTTTTAAAAGCAGTACTAACATTTCTGTTGCACACTGGCTTTACAGGGCAATTCTCAGTGGCAGTTGACATTCGTTAGCCAGTAGCCTTCACACCTTATAAGGCTTGCTCTCCAAACAGCAGTTCCTTCACATCCCACTCATTGCTTATCACAGGTTAAATGCACAAGGTTTTTAGTAATTTCACTGGCCTAACGCCCTCACCTGAGTACAAGTGAAGAGCTGTTCGGGTAAATATTTCAGACACCCAATGGAAGCATAATGAAATTATATCAACTCCCCCTTTCCTCCCCCACAAAGCTCACGGAGCAGTCAGTATGGGGGGGGAATTCTCCCCTTTGTCCCAAAGGCAAGCCAAAAAAGTTTCTCTGTTTATCTTGACCCATCATACTGCCTGTTTTGACTCAGCACTTGGCTTAATCTCAGCTCCCTTCAGCTGGATGCCCCAGAGAGCGGCAGTCCCCTCTACCCACCTCCATTCAGACCTGCCATTCATTTGCTGAGTATCACAAGGATGACAAACCCCTTCCTCAACACTGCCTCTCCAGGCACCAGGTGCGACCTACCTTTCCCCTGTGTCTATTTCAATTCCCTTCCTTACCGCCTCCCCAATCACCAACATTCCACATTCCAACACACAGAACCCACTTCCCATCTTCCGACGCAGCATGGAAGGTGACATCACCACCCTCTTCTCCAACACTCTCCTAGCTCTCATTCAGTCTGGGATGCTGTTGAACATTTCCCACCTCTCCCTAATGACTCTCCAGGTAGCTGCAGGCCCGTGAGGTCAGATCAAAGCTTTTCAAGCTGTGGACCTCCACAATGAATTACTTACTCAAGGTACACGTGAACAAACTGTGCTTGCAAAAATGAAGGCCTTCTTTAAAAATAATCCCACCACGTCCCAGGCAGCTCCAGCAGCCTCCCTACCCATTCCTGCTATCTAGAACTACTTCCCAGGTGTTCTCCCTCCTCTGACTCTGCTTTTGCTTCCCAGTCTCAGCAGAAGACAACTTTCTGCCTTGCCTCAGCCTTTGGAGACAGGCAGGCGAGAAGAAATACACAGCAGACAGAGACCAACCTCACAGTCTTACTATTCAGCACGAACGCTATTGCCAAAGAGCCCTTTGCAATGGGCCTGAAGAAACAGCCAATCATAAACTCAACGGAAATGGGCTCTGTATGCTTCTGGGCCAGCCCACCATGTCCCAACAGCAGCAGAGCTTCTGCCACTTCATCCTGGGTCCTACCTCCTCATCGGAGCTGTCTTCCTCATATTCATCCTTCTGAGGCACTCCCTGCTGTTCGCTTGACACTGAATCAGTGTCCAAGCTCCTGTTCTTACAATGCAATCGTTCCTTCTTCTGGGAAGCCATCCTGGCCTGCAAGACAATGAGAAGACAGAGACTTAGCTTAGTTTGACCCCATTATACAGAGTGTGCATAACCACTTGGGTTTGGCTCACAACAAGCTCCCATTGGGAATTGAAATGAACCCAGGACCTACTGAATTCCTGAGTTTTTCTCCCACACAGGATCTTTGTTGGTTCCTCACCACCCAAGCCCTTACCCTAAAGATCCTGGGGAGACCAGTATCACTGTATTGCGCAAGGAAGAAATCAGTTTATTATACTAGGGGTTTATAAAAAAGGAGCAGACCTTCCTCCCCCTTCTCCATGCCCCTCCAGGACTGTGAAGAGTCATTAGCCCCAACCTCCTGAGAACCAGCCACTGGGGCAATCTTCTAAGTTTCTGTGCTGCCTCCCCCTGTGCACAGGGGAGAATGCCCTCTTACTAGGCTGACTTTTCCTGCTTCCTGCAGCTTCTGCTTGCTGGCTACTTTCTGCTGAATCCCCCAGCCAAGGGTCAGACAGTCTGATCCCAGGGACAGCAGTCACCTGTCCCACCCAGCCCGTGCCATAATCCTCTCTGGGAGGCACTCCTTCCATGACCAGGCAAGGCTGTTAGAGAAAAGCACAGCAAGGATGTGGAGAGCAAGGGCTGGAGCGAGACAGAGAGGAAGTGGGGATGGGGAAGGCATCCTCCAGGTAGCCCACCTTTGCCCCAGCAACAGCTGAGGGATGCTTAGCCAAGGAAAAAAAATGTGCGCAGGTTTCTCACACCCTGGAGAGGGTTGGCAGCTCAGAAGATAAATATCGAAGCCCTGAGCATTCAGAGCACACAAGCCTTATCAACCATTGCAGGCCATGCCATCCATTCCCACAACAAGCGGGACCCAGGTCTGCATTCAGCATCTCCTCCCCCTACGTTGCAAACCAGCAGCCCCAGGACTTGTTACCTGCCCCATGTGCCCCTAGGGCTCAGGTGTCCCTGCAGGATTGCACAGTGATTACGTGACGCTCATCTGTTGATCTCCATAGCACATGGGGTGCCCATAGCATGTCCAACCAAGGGTCCCATTGACCACGTATCAGAAGTGATGGGATCACACATGATCTGCCTAAAATGGAGCTGCACGCAGCTTCCGGCACAGCACGATGCAGCCTCGCCAGACCGTGAGTGCTGGCACCCCATGCGTTTCCAGTCACAGCATAGCACGCTGGGATCTGGGGTGTGCACGACTGCTGCCTGCATCAGAGGGGCAAGCGCCGCGCATCGCATTCCAAGCGAGCACTCAGTCTGCACCGCCAAGGCAGGGCTTATCCCATGCACCAAGGGTAACCAGGCAACTCTGCGGTTCGGACTGCGCCCACGCAGTGACCTCCTGTGTGGGTGCTGCATACGCCGCAGACCCTTCCCTGGAAAAGAGATTCTCCCCCCACTCGGGGGGACCCATGCTGGATTGGGTTTACCAGAGGATTCAATGAAATAATCAGAAAAACAGCCCCAGAAAACATCCCTCCGGGGAGCAGTAAAATCCACACAGTGTGCGATCACCTTCTGCTGTACGCAACACCAACGCGGCTCCCGCTGAGCCGCAGGGAGAAGGGTGGGAGAGAGCCTGGAAAATACAGGGCCAGCAAGGGGATGGGATTACTGCAAAAACAAAAGGCTTTATTAAATTTTTTTTTTAAAAGGAGATTGGAGATAAGTTTTTTTCCAGGCTTTTGGCGCTAAGATGGCTTTGGATCGGAGTTTCCATCTCTCCCTCTCACTTCCCTTTTCCCCCACCACTGCCTGATGAGCTTTGGAGAAAGAGTTGACACTGCCAAACTGGGTCACTGGCACAGTAGGCTGCCTCTGACAGCAAGGCCATGCTATCAAGTGGCACATAGTCCTCCACTCTTCGCACCGGCCCCTTCCCATTGCCTGCAGGTTGCCAACACCCACAGCAGCAGTCCGACCAGCTGAGGACACAGAACCTGCGTGCTCCCTGGGAGCGGAGATCAAACCAAGGTCTGTGGGCTGCTTCACCAGAACTCTTGTATAAAATCCATCCCAGGTCCTCCACTAGCACATGGGGAATGTAGGCAAGATTCTTGCGCTCAGCGATCAAGTACATCTCCCGGCATTAACCAGCCATGGAAAACTCTCTCTAGAGAAGAAACTGCTCCTATAAGCATGCGGGAGTCCTCAGACGGGGCAGTGTTCAAGCACAGCCTGGTAGAGACCCTATTCTGCCACTTCACCAAAGACTTTCTGGGGAGTGGCTTTCTCAACATCCAGAGACGCCTGGAAACTAGGCAGCCATCTCACTGGATAAGAGGCACTCTCCTCTTCATGGGACAGGGTTTGTTGGGGTGTGTGTGTGTGTGTGTTCGTTCGTTCAGCACATGCTGAAGATACTAGCCAGGTCACCCCTGCAGAGATTCTCCAGAAGGTTGGGTAAATGCAGAGTGAACTCAAAGGTCATTCCTTTGTCAAGGGTTTATTTGCAAACACTTCTCTGCATCTCACAGGTAGGTTTGTTTTGATACATGGACAAGTTGAACCAGTTCTCCTGTGAAGAGTGATTGCTCTGATTGGGTTCAGCTCACCCAGAAGGCGGGAGTGAGGCCATTTCACAGATTAGTGCCCCTTTAATTTCTGCTTGAGCTCGGTTATGGGTTTGTGGATAAAAACTGGGACTTTGCTCTGAGATCAAACCAATAAAGAGCTCCCCTTAACAGACCCAGCTGCTGGAACAATGGAGCCCACAAGAGGGCAGCATGCAACACTAAAAAGCGAAGAAAGAAAATCTGAACAATTGTCCAAGGGGCAGCTCCTAGCTCCAAAGCCGCAGCTGGGGGCAATGAAGGAGGTAATTTTGTGTGTGCATTTGGTGAGCTGTTCTCAGTGGTGGAAGATGACAGAACGAGGAGCAATGATCTCAAGTTGCAGTTGGGGGAGGTCTAGGTTGGACATTAGGAAAAGCTTTTCCCCTAGGAGGGTGGTGAAGCACTGGAATGAGTTACCTAGGGAGGTGGTGGAATCTCCATCCTTACAGGTTTTTAAGCTGTGGCTTGACAAACCTTTGGCTAGGATGATTTAGCTGAGGTTGGTTCTGCTTTGAGCAGAGGGTGGGACTAGATACCTCCTGAGGTCCCTTCCAGCCCTCATCTTCTATGATTTTATGAGTCAGCAACATAGAAAAGTTAACCTGTGTTGAACACAGTTGTCACCCAACAGGAACCAATGATCCTGAAAGACTTTTCACCACTGAATCGAAGGAGCATGTTGCTCAAGGTCATTTTCGGCAACAGTTCAGTTTTGCAGCATAGACGGGACTGGAGACTACACCTGGCTGCTGTCGGGGTGATTAATCGGAGAAGGGAGCCTCCCACCCATGGCTAATGTGAAACTTCCATCCTGATCCGCAGCCTCCCGCAATTCCAGTCCTCTACTCCTCCACATCTGGCTCTGCTGATGCCCTTCACTCCCAAGTAAAACAAGATTGGGGAAAGGAGGAAAAAGAATGAGTGAGAAGGTAAAATGTAGAAAGGAAAGTGAGGAAGAAGGAAGATAAAACACACACCCGCAGAGAGGACAGGGGAGACAGAAGGCAGAAGAAAAAACGTCCAGACCGACATTTAAAGTAGGCTGGGAGCCACAAAGCACAGCCACAGGAGGCTACATCTGAAAAACATAACAGAAGTGACTGCCAAGAAGTCACTAAAATCCACACAAACCGCATTTGACCTCATGTGCGGACCAAAGTTCCACCCCATAACCCTGTTGTCGGCTGGACCGGGGTGAACAGCCAGCTTTCCTGTCAAAGTACAGCATGCCCCTGCCACGTGGGCAGAATCTCACCTTGCGTTTACAGAACTTCTAGCCCACGTGGCTGCAAAAAAAAGTCTTAAAAAAGTGAACCAAGCATGAGCTAAGCTGCAGCTGAGTGGGGTGAGAGCTGCTGCTATGCTCTTGGGCCTGTGGGGGGAGTGGCATTCATTGCCTCAGTTCAGTTGCACAGCACAGCAGCAGCTAACAGAGGCCTTCTGTCCTCCATCCACTCCCAGGCCTGCGCCACAGGGGTACAGCTGACTCAGGGGGGCTGTTTAGCTGCAATGTAGATGTTCAGGCTCCGGCACCACGAGCGGGGAGGGTCTCAGAGCCTCGGCTCCAGCCCAAACCTGAACATCTACACTGCGATTTCATAACTCCACAGCCCTAGCCAGCTGAGCCAGGCCAGCCCCAGGTGTTTAACAGCAGTGTAGACTTATCCAGGGAGACTGAGCGAAACACAGTAGATTTGCTGGACTCCCTGTCCCTGGGGCCAACACTGCCCTCTGCTCACTCCTCCCCACCGGCTTAGACCAGCACCAGAGAACTCTGCCTGCAGCCAGTCCCCCTCATCTGAAAAGGATGGAAAATACCCAGCTCATTATAATCCATCAGGGAAGGCCAAGAAACCCACCCCCCACACACTCCAGCTGCCCCATTCCAAAAGGAGGGGGGAGTAAAGCAGAATGTCTGGCTTGCTGGCAGGCCTGGGGAAGTGATGGTGCAGAGGCAAGAGGCCAGCCATCAGGGCAAGACCTGAGGCCCATCTGAGAAGAGGAGAGAAAGGATGAATTTGGGGTGACTAGTGACAGCACGGGAGGAGAGGGGGCAAGAGGAATGAGAGCAGCGAGCTGGGGTGTGCGGTTAGTCACCGTGGCGGCTGCTGAGGGTGTCCAGTGTGTGAAAGAAGTATGCACAGGAGTCTGGTAGGAAGTGTGAGAGAGACAGTGTGTGTGAGACACACACAGTGTGCATATGGCTGAGGGCTGCGAGCAGCAGGGGCTGCACTTGCTGATGTTTTCGGTAGGGGCCTGCTAGTAGATTTGTGTCTGGACTGCTAGGTTTCCTTCACACCTTTGCCAAGCTGGGACACGTCCATGGCTGAACGGAAAGGGATGGTGCAGGGCCTTTACTCCTCTTTGGACCCTGCTAATGACCCTGGATGACTTGACCTTGGAAAGGTGAAGACTCAGATCCAGGCTGCCAATCACAACGTGTGTGTGAGGGAGAGAATTGGTACAAGGAGGGGACGATTAACAGAGGAAGACAGTGGCAGGCCAGAATTCGGACTTGCAAGTTCCTGGCTCTTTGAGCTACAGCACCCTCGTTTGGCCTCTGCCCCACAGGCTCTCCCAATGCTGAACTGCAGCAGCCCTGCTGATCCAGTGCTGGCCCCTGCTGACTCCACCTGCCAGTTGTGTCAGGTTGTGCCAAACCACATGGCAGTGCTGTGAATTAGGATGGACCAGCAAATCCCCTTTCCTTAGTGAGCCACGCTGAGGTCTGAAGATCTGTTTTACCCTGCAGTTAGAACCCACGGCTGGCCCATTCCAGCTGGGGCTCAGATTTGTGGGGCTCACACCAAGGGCTGTTTAATTGCTGTGCAGAACTTTGGGCTCAGGGACCCTGTGAAGTGGGAGGTCCCAGAGTCCAGGCTGCAGCCCGTGCCCAAACGTCCACAGCACAATTTAACAGCCCCTTGGCCCGGGCCAGCCTCGGGGGTCTATCTGCAGTGTAGCCAGACCCTCAAAGCTTGTTCGGCTGAGTTTCTGGCAGCAATCCAAGTCTTTGCAAGCTGCTCTATAAGCCCAGACACATGATGGCGCAAACCAATTCCTCTGCATTGTAGAGCAACAGAAGTGAGGACAGCAGCATCTGTGGGGGTCAGAGCAAACCTCCCAACTCACAGCCTCGGCCGGCCAGCACCATGCACTGTTCCAGGCACAGGAAGGGCCTAAGCAGGCCTGGGAAGTGCAGACAGACCAATGCGCTATGCAGTCAAAGGCTCAGGGACGCAGCGTAGGTAAGGAACAGGGGTAGCAACTGGGCAGCAGGGAGGGTAACGTACTGCAGACTCACTCATTCCTGCATGCTCCAAATCTATAAACAGAGCATCTGACTGGGCCTCCTTGCTGATCTGAAGAGAGAGACATCTGTGGGAGCGGGGCGGGAAGGGTTAAATCTGCTCCTAGCACCAGTCTTTGCGCAAGCTCTGCACTGACAGTGTCCAAGAGCTGTCTAGCCCCAGCAGGGGGCAAATTTATTCCAGGCTCTCTCTCTCCGCAGCAGTGGCTCTTTCATGGTGCCCCAGAGAGAAGAACAGTGTCGAGGGGCCTTCCTGGATTATAAAAGCAGCAAATAAACAACTCAGCATGGTCTTCAACTGCTTTGCCCCCGTGCCTTGGAGAGCAGAGCCAGGCAGCTCCGTTCAGCACAGGGGCTGCCAAGGAAGAGAGCATGGCCTGTGAAATGCTGGAAGTCATTAGCAGGAAACCTGACCTGACAGCGATGGCCTAATAGTTACACAAACCTGTAGCCTAGGAAGGCACAAAGAGCAGAGGCTTCGAGTCTGCCAACAGGCAGGTGGCAGGGGCAGTGGCCTTTTGGCTCAGAGACCCTAAGGGGAGTGGGCAGCACAACGCCATGCAGCGCCTCCTCACTCAGACTGGATCATGGCTTATCAAAGAACACATGGGACTGGTGTTGTCTAAGGGGGTGCCAAGAAGGGCCGCCGCACTGCGAGCTGGAGGAGCCAGGGAAATAAGTGTATTGTGTGACTCCTGGACAGAGGAGTCCAGCTTTGCATCCCAGCTGCATCAGTCTAGCTGCAACAATGTAATGACCTTCACATGAGCCCTCTGGACCCTGGAATAACCCCGGGGGATTAGCACGATGCTCTTGCATTTCGTGTTCTGCTCCACTACAAGAGCTTCCTGGCGCTGCCACTACAGGAGAACAAGCCCAGGGTTTTCCTGCCACAGCCTATGGCAGAGCCTTCTCCTCTACCACCCCGTCCACACAAAATAACCTGCCTGCCACACGGGCTAGCTATTTTCTCTCCAAGTTGCAGCTGATGCCACCTCTCCCAAGTCCAGGGATCCTAGTTCCCCCGCATCCCCTCTCCCATTATATTCCTGAAAGAGGGATGAGAGTGTGTGGTAGACACTAGCTGTGGATGTGGAAGGACAACAGCCCCTTCCTTGCCTAGGAGCTTTTGCAGCACACGCTGGTTTCTCTTTCACAGGATGACTGGCCACCCCTTTTGGTGTATGCTCTCAGGCCTGGTCTACACATACCTTTGCGATTCGGCAGCAGTCGATGGGAGATACACAAGTGACAACTTTGCAGCGTCTCCTCCATGCGCTGTCCACTCTGGCAAGCACTACGTCACTTACCAGGGTGGTTTTCCTGCATTGCTAGCTGGATCGACTGAGCGGGTCTACACAGACCGCTCAGTCGGTCCAGAGCAATCGATCTGATGGCGGCAAATTTGCCACCGTCAGTGTAGACCCAGCTCCAGAGTGCTCAGAGACTCTTAGCTTACCCCTCCCCATGGGAGCGAGGCAAATGAACTACCACTGTCTTCTTCCCAACATTTAGCCCCACCAGACTTGCAAAGCACTCCTGTACAAAGCGAGATGTCCAGGATGGGAACCTGTCATTTATTTCCATAAAAGTTAGGATTTATAAAGAAATACATGTCAGACACAAACATGGAAGCCGCTTAGTCACTTTGCCTTGTAATTCAGTACGTCCTTCATAAGATTCCATTCCTAGCAGACAGCTGTCCCTATCATTTGCCTGCACGTGTGATCAAAGACAGGTTTCTGAAGCACCAACTCTCTTAGATCTTCCTTTCCCACAGCATCAGACTGAGCACCAGGGCCTCTGCAAAAGTTAAGTGGGTCCTAATGTCCCACCAGGCCCCAAAGTGCAGATTCATGGAACTGAATCAAACACAAAACCTCCACACCAGCAGTTATGATTTGTGATGGTCCCTTCCTCCTGTTAACTCTTATAGACTATAAGGTCAGAAGGGACCACTATGATCATCTAGTCTGACCTCCTGCACAACGCAGGCCACAGAACTTCACCCACCCACTCCTGTAATAGACCCCTCACCTAAGACTGAGTTATTAAAGTCCTCAAATCATGGTTTAAAGACTTTAAAAAGAATCTACCAGCAAATGACCCATGCCACATCCTGCAGAGGAAGGTGACCGCCCACCGCCCCCCTCCCCCCAGGGCCTCTGCCAATCTGTCCTGGGGGGAAATTCCTTCCCAGCCCCAAACATGGCAATCAGCTAAACCCTGAGCATGTGGGCAAGACTCACCAGCCAGACAACCAGAAAAAATTCTCTGTAGTAACTTAGAATCCCCCCAGCTAACATCCCTTCACAGGCCATTGGGCAGATTTACCAGCAGTAGTCAAAGATCAGTCAATTGCCAAATTAGGCTGTCCCCTCATACCATCCCCTCCATAAATTTACCAAGCTCAGTCTGCAGATGCCCAATCATTACAAACAATCAACAGAACAACAATGAAAAGAACTAGCTGTTTCCGCTGGGCCAGGGTGGGGCAGGTATGAGCACAGTCCAAGGGATTCTACATTACCACCCAGGGCCTCCTTCATCTTCAGTACAGAACACAAGAATGTCCATACCAGGTCAGACCAAAGGTCCATCGAGCCCAGTGTCCTGTCCACCGGCAGTGGCAAGTACCAGGCATTTCAGAGGGACTGAACAGCACAGGTGATCATTGGGTGACCCATCCTGAGATGCACCCTGGAGGTTACATGTCCCGTCTGAGGCAAAACAGCAAGGTTTAAATGAGGGCCTGGGTTAGGTGCCCTACTCTAGAACCATCAGGTTAGTTCATTCCAACAGGCCAATCCTGCTTTCCAAGGTGGGTGCTGAACACTGCTTGGCTATTCCCACGACAAAGACCAAACTGCTCAGCCACATCTGAGGGTGCCCAAGAGGAACTGTATCTGATACGATGTGAAATGCATACCGGCACCTACACTCTCAGCGTCCTGCATCTCCACATTAATACCGGTGACCGATCCACTCTTTTTATACAGCCTGTGGACCTATAGCAGGTTGACAATACAGCTCTCACTTCAGTGAAGTCTGGCCACTCCCATACAGTCACTAGACAGAGGAGAGGGCAGATCAACCAAGACACGCAGGATCCGTCTATGCTAGCTGTGTTTAGCACCCAACGTCAAACACTGCTCCAAACAACCGGTGTTCAACCCACCACAAAAGGAATCTGTCATGAACCACCCGACTATTTTAGAAGGGGGCATCTCGTCCAATCAATGTTTCAGAATATTCATTTTAAACCTTGGAACTTGGAAAAGTGTACACAAAATGAAGGATTTATGCCCAGTGCTAGTAAGCTGTGCTTCTTTTCACAATTGTATCTGTCTGCAAGCTTTCTGCCTCACATCCTACTCTGGCATTGAAATCAGAAGTCCATTTTTAGCCTGACAACAGGGAAGCGTCAGCACAAACACACCTCAAGAATTACATCCATTGCCCTGTGCTGTCAGCCTGTCAGATCTCATACACGAAGCAGAGTCAGGTTAGCGTTTTGGTAAGAGACCAAGGCACACGGAGGTGTAGTAAGAAAATTTGATAGCTGATGCTCTTCCTTTGGGCCTTGCGCCCTGAGATTTCCTACACTTGCTACAATCTGGACAACTCTACTGCTGGTAGTAACAGTAGGGCACTATGGTGGGCCAACAGCACCTGCACCACTACATCATCGCTCTCTGGCAGCAGGTCTAGAGGGAACTGGGTTCAGACACTGGCCACTGCTGGCTCCTTGTCTACACTCCACCAGTGGGAACAACTATGGGAAATTTCAGGGAAAGGGCCAGTATTTCTGAGTTAGTACCAAAGCAGCATCCACACAGAATTGCTACAAGATGCGGTGCTGCTGCAGGTGGCATCTTTTGTATAGGATGTGAGCCTTTTATTTATTTATTTTACTTCTTGCAGTTAAAGAGTCCATCCATATCACGCTAGAGGAACAGGGGCCTGAGGAAACTCTGTCTCCTTAAATATCCCCCACAGCTTCATTGAGATAGAGGACCCGAAATTATGTAAGATTGCCGTGTTCTGTTAAACAGCTGCTCTGCTCCACTCTACAGTTGGCCTCATTCATCTTTGTGCATATGCCAGCAGGGTATACAACAGGATTGGGCAGCTGCAGCACGCCTCCCAGCTGCACACCAGACCAGGCAGGAGGCAGGCAGATGCCTACCGAGGGTATTCCGGGGGCTGGCCTGCGGGGGACACTGGGTTATGACGTGCAACTGGAAGCCTCCTGTGCCCTACATCCCCACTGCGCGTCGTGAATTGACAGCCAGGCACCCCCAATGCCTGGGGTGAGGCCGCCCTGTCCAAGCCAGCACCAGGCTGGAGCAGGAGAGGAGGGCGTTGTGCAGCAGGTAAATGCAGGGAGGGCAGCAGGTAAGTTCACGGGGGTTGGAGGGTAAGTGCACAGGTGGGGGGTGGTAGAGCCCAGCCACAGCCAGGGGGCAGCGGGTAAGTGCGGAGGGTGGCGGAGCCCGGCCAGAGCCAGGCACAACATGGTGGGTAAGTGCTGGGGGCGGGGCAGAGCCTGACCAGAAGTGGGGGGCAGCGGAGCCTGGCCAGAGCTGGCTCTGCCGCCCTGCACAGGAGGAGGTAAGCAGCATGTTCCCCCCCCTCCCAGCAGGGACAGACCCCTTCCAGCAGGTGGGGGGAAGCATTGTCTTCTGGGAGCTGGAGACTGCTCCAGCCCTGCATGGAGGAAGGTGGGGGTGCATGAAGCCTGAGGAGGCAGTGCCCAAATGCAGGCTTGGCCCCTGGGTGCTGGAGACCCAGGGTATGCCACTGGAGCCAAGTGAAGGGCCCACGCAGAGTGCTTTGCCCCGGGCCCCACATATCCTTAGGGATGGCCCTGCACAAGAAGACTCAGAAGTGCAAAAATAAAAAAAATAAAATAGAAAATGGTCTTGAATGTATTTTAGGCCATTATGCCTATTATTGCAACCATGGTAACATCAGGTAGAGTGAAAACCATGAAGGGGTACTTCAGGGGAAACCTTGAGACCATAGGGTATGGTTTCTAAAAAAGGCTGAAAACCCCTGGCATAGGCTATGTATCCACAAAGTGTTTTGGGATCTGCAATCTGCTGGAGAAATGGAAGAGCTCTCCTTATTTACTGTCTGTTCCACATCAGTTGCTAATGATAAATCCCATATTATGACTGCTGAAGAACTCAGGAGAAGAGAAGAGGGTGGGAAAAGGAGGCTCTTGTTTAACACACACATTGGAAAATTACTGCAAATGTGGTAAAGAATTTTTTTTGTAAAGTGAAGTCAAAAAGTAACTGGATTTCCCTTTTTGAGGAGGGGCATCTGTGGGGTTTCACACAAGGAAAAACTATCAGACATCACACTTGGCCAGAAATCCAGTTACAGCTACCAATCTACCTTCAACACCCCCAGCATATTGTGCCAGGTAACCCTCTGCATGAGCAGACTTGCAATGCACAGCCATTCTGTATGCCTGAAGCTATACCCTACAGGCCCTCCCATTCTCATGTCACCAATCACCACAAAATACCCATCTGGGGTTGAGCTGTGCATGGTGCCAGTGCAAATCGTTCGGCATAAAAGCGCAGAGTATGAAATGAGGCGTAGGAGAGGGAGGGGAAACGGATCTTGCTTTAATAAAACACTGCTGCACAGCCAACAAGTTACTCCTGTCTCATAGCAGGAGTGAGGCAGAAGAGGGGATACAACCAAGAGCCCAGTTAGCACAAGAGTCCTATTCAAGGCCATGTCTCTTCAGATGAGCCCATTCCCTGCTCTGACTCCACCCTTCTACAGGCTGTGCTGTTGAGTAAAGAAGGCAGCACAAATGGAGCTCGAGAAGACTCCGTGCACTGTTAAACACAGCAGTGTTTAACTTCACATAAGCTGCAGTGTCACAGCTTTCCTTCCCAGCTACCAGCCACACAAGTGCCTGAAAGATAGTGGTATGTATGCAGTGTGGAGTTGGACACAAGAGGAGTAAACTCCAGTACAGTTGAGGGGCTTCAAAGACACTGAGGAGAGATTAAAGAACTTGGGGTGGATCCAGCAGGGAACCAGCCATGGCTTTCAGACAGGAAGGCACTGAATTCACAATCATAACTAGCAATCCTCAGCTACTGAAGATACTCTACTCACCTCCAATTTACAGCCCTACATACCACCTGCAGTTTGTGTGGTTAGTACATAAACATAGCTACAGTTCTAGGAGTAGAACAGGGACCAGTCTTGTTTATGGGCTCATAGAACGTGGTCCACGCCAAGAATCCTGGGTTCTCCTCCTGCCTCTGCCACTGGCTGTGTGGGCCTTTTGTAAAACCACTTCCCTTCTCTGACCAAGCACAGGCCAGGAAAACAAGTCACTAAAGCTCATGCTCCAGAGTCTATACTAATCTAACTACAAGGGGTCAGAAAGAGACCGACTGTGGGGACAGATTATCTCACACCTGTCTAAGGTGGGGTGCCTACACCTTTCTCAGAGAAAGGACAGATGTCAGGTCTGATCCAGCGTGGTAATCCCAGTGTCATTCTTTAGGAGTGTATTATTGTAGGCAGGGTTTAACACTTAAATGAACGCTGACTATATTAGCATTTAAAAATGTGTTAAACATTAACTTGCCTATTGTAAATATTACTTATTTTCCTAGTCTAGATATGGTCTTGTACCTCAGTTTGCTAATCTGTGAAACGGGGATCACGCTAGCTGTTTACAGGAGTTGTACAATTAAATATCTGCATTCAGCTGAAAGGCACTACAGGAGAATGAAGCATCATGACTACAGACTCTGGAAATGGCAAGAGACATAGAAGTCCTTTAGTTATTAACACACAAATAACACGAAAGCTTCTATGCCACTGCACTGCAGTGAACACACATTGAGAGTCTCCTCTTTCAGTATCGCTTCTCTCCTGCTTTCAGTTCAGCCATGCTGCTTTTATGAAGCTGGCTGAACAATGCAATCTGGAAAGTGTGTCCCTGTAAGTGTGTCCTATGTTGTCACCACACAGAACAATAAACCACAGGCTTAATAAGCACATTCCCAATGAGAAGAGATTCAGCTGCAGGAGGCGTGTCTCATTATTATGGCTCTCTCCTCCCCCCCCCACCACCACGGCCCACAAACTGAAAACTTCAAGGTATGAGGATTTCCCATGGAGGAGTCACCAAACTGGCAAATCATTTGACATATGACCCATAAAAATTGTTGCCTGGGAAGGACTGGGGGAAGAGAGCACTATTTCTTGGGCATGGAATTGTCTTTCTAGGTGAAGTTACGTGTTAAGGGAGTACTCAGGGAATAGCTACAAGGCACCCACTTTATACTGGTATAATAATATATACTGGTATACCCATGTGTGCTGAAATTTCACACTTACCTGTGCCTTTTTTGAGAGTGAACTGCCCTTCAACTTCCCCTCAACACTGCTATCCTGGTCCTCTACCGTCTCCTCCTCTGTGCTGCTGTCACTTCCAGAATCCTCTAGCCCAGAGTAGATGCTCTCCTCACTGTCTGTCAAATCATCACTTTCTCTGTCTTGCTCCTCCAGTGCTTCAGGACTGCGAAGGGACAGCTGAAAGGAAACAGCAAGCGTCAAAGAACTCCCAATGGTCTCCCCCTAAGCCCTATGCAACAGAGATAGTATCCTCACAGCTAACCACTGTCTAAGGCCTCGTCTACTCTCTTTGGTGCACAAAGCTGGACACAGTACTCCAGGCTGAGGCCTCACATATAAAGGTCCTGTTGATACACCCCAGAAAAATACTGGTCTCTCTCACAACTGCTTTGTTCCCCTTAATATAGGTAATATGTTTGCCCTTCTCTAGCCGTGTATGGGACCCCACCCGTCCTCCAGGAGTTCTTGAAGAGATATCGAATGGTTCCAGATTGCATCCAACTGGTTCCTTAAGTACCCTAGGGCAAATTTTGTCAGACCTTGCTAACTTAAATACATCTAGCTTATCTAAATATCTTTTAACCTGTTCCTCTCCCCTCCCCCCACCATGGCTTGTGTTCCTTTCTCCCTTGTTGCTAATATTGTATTAACCATTCAGTCACAATTAACCTTTTTAGTGAAAACCAAACCAAAGTAGTCATTAAAGACTTGGTGTCATCCATTATTAGCTCTCGGTCACCACTAAGTAGTGTGCCTATAGTTGCCTTAATGCCTTCATCTTTCTCTTGCTGCTAACATATGGATTTTCCTCTTCCTACCTAGGGCACAGCTTTGCCACTGACCTGCTTTCACATCACAGCTCTAGCTCCTGGAATCTAACCTTTCCATTACTTCCCTCTGAGCAACGTTGCTTTATCACAGAGTGCATCTCTAGTTACTCCTCATCTGGAACCTTTCAACCATTCGGTGCTGCCTATTTGCTGCCCAGAAGTGGCCCGATCCCTATATGTGTGTCTCCTGTGCACCTCCCTTCCACTGACTCCCCCCTCAGGAAATTCTTTTCCCAAAGAGTTCTTCACATCACATCCCTACCCTCAGATAAAGCCTTCCATAGCCTACAAGCCAGGCCCTCATTGGTCCCATCAACACCCTTATGCAAGTAGGGCCCTCTTGCACTGCAGCAGGAAGGTGAGAGACTTGGAACATCCAGAGATCACATCATAACCTCTTGTGGACTCTGCTGCAGGCCTTCTGGGGTCTGGTGTAAACAACCATGAGGCAGGGAGGGTAGGGAAGGGAGTTCAAGCAGTGCTGGATTTTGTATTTGTGAGCCAGCCTTGCTTAGACCAGAGACGTATGGTAAGTGGTTACCTTCGAAACTCTGGGTAAACATCTGTTTCCATACAGATGTGCTACTTACTCTATTAATGAACAGGAGAAAGCAACAGACAAGATCAGCAGTGCATTGCAAACACCCTCCACACACTGCCAGTCTCGACTGAAGCTGCAGACAGTATAACTCTCATAAGCACACGTGAGGAAACACAGGTCTCACTAAAGCCACAAGTAAGACGTACTCCGCGTTCTGAATTCCATACGCCAGAAAACACTCTCCCCACTCCTTTAAAACAAACCAACGAAAAGTTTCCTTCCAGGCAACAGACAAGAACAGACCATAACGGTGTCAACCCTCACTGCAGGTCTGGCACCAGCTCCGGCTCTCAGAATCTCTCCCCACCCACACTCCAGTTCTGGGCTGGGCTCCTGCTCCTGCTCCTGCACCTGCTGGCAGGAAATGTGCTGAGAGACGCTGGGGGGCCGACTTACGTCGCACGAAATTTTACCTCCCGGTGGTTTTTTTTTTAGTTATTTGTTTCAATTCACCGAATAGACCCGGGGCTCTGTGGGGCAGGGACTGGAGCGCTGGGTGCGGATGTGCAGCGCCGAGCACATGCTGGGCAGTACGCGACCCACCCCACTAACAGCAGTGAGGAGGGGGACGTGCGCTTCTGTACCCCGGGCCGGGCCGGGCCGGGCCCCCCGCGCCACCCCCGCTGCGGGCCCCGCCTCACCCGGCTCCCCCCCGCGCGCTCCATGGCTCCTTCCCGAACAAATCCTCTCCTCAGGCCGGCGGCGGCTAGTCCCGTCCCCGAGCCGAGCCGAGCCGGGCCGCGTGCGCCGCCCCGCCCCCTCACACCGACCCCACGCGCCGGGACGAGGTCAGAGGTCACGGCGCCCGCCCCCGGTCATATTTCCCGCTCCCCCCCCCGGGGTTGGGCTACCCCGGGACAAGCCGCTGCGCACCGCCCGGCCGGAAACACTCCGGGCCGGCCCCGAACGGACTAGGGTCGAGGGGTCAAAGGTCAGAGGCGCCGTTGGCTTCAGCGCCTGCGCGTTTTCGACCGCATTCTTTTCCCCACCGCCTCAGGGGCACGCCGTGCGCGCATGCGCGGCACTCCCGGCCGTGATGAATGGGAAGGGCGCGCGCGGCACACAGCGCAGGCGCAGAAGCCCCGCGCTCGGCTGCGAGCAAGGCGATGAGGGAGAGAGAGCGCACGCGCCGAGCTCCGGGCCTGGCGGGGCGGGGCGGGGCAGGAGGGAAGCCGCGCATGCGCCCAGCCGGCTCGGAAGGGGGCTTGGCGCTGTGTGTGAGGCGTCCCAAGATGGCGGCGGCCATGCTGGGCTCCGGGGGGGTCAGTGCGCAGGCCGCGGCCGGGCCCCAGGGCGGGGGGCGGCGGCGCTAACGACCCTCGCAGAGCCGGGCCCCTCGCGTCTGCCTCGGCTGCTGGGCGCCGCCGCGCTCCTGGGCCTCGCCGACCCGGCCTCGCGTGGGCCTGTGGCCGGGCCCTGGCGCGGAGCCCCGGCCCCGTGGGGATGGAGGGCCCGGGGGCGGCGGGGGTGGGCGCGGGCCCCGGCGGCAGCAACGTCCCCGCCTTCCTCACCAAGCTGTGGACCCTGGTGGAGGATCCCGACACCGACCCGCTCATCTGCTGGAGCCCGGTGAGTGGCGGGGCCGCCCTGGGGCCCGTCCCGACGCCCGCGCGCTCGCTGTCTGTCGCCTGGCTCGGCGCCTCTCGCCAGGGCAGCCGCCGCCCTCCCGGCGGGTGTGAGCGCCGCCGTGGGGCCCTCGCCGGCACGGCCCCCGGGAGCTCCTGCTGCGCCCGGAGAAGGCAGCCTCTGCCCGAGGGGCCCCTTGGCGTGTGGACAAGGGAGCCGCGGCCCGGCTTGGCCCTTCCAGGTGTAACCTCTCAGCACTGGTTTAAGGGGAGCCAGTGGCAACTATTTGGGGGCAGGCCGCGGAGCATTTTGGAGGAAAACAGTGACCATGCGACACATCCTAGCCTAGCTGAGCACAGGTCGGGCCCAAGATGCATTGTCCAGGGTGCTCCCAGGGGATTGTTGTTTGCTTGCTCTAGTTAATATAGATGATATTGAGCGTGTGGTTTTGTTGAGTGTATTTGATCTTCCCAGCTTCCTCTCAGAGCTTGATTTAAACAAGGAAGCTGCAGTGGTTTAATTTAAGGTTTGGTTTGGGCTGACTTTCTTAAAAGGTACAAAGGGCAGAGTAGGCACTCTTCAGTTTGAGCTGAAATAAGCCACTCTTAAACAGCTACAAGAATGGCTATACAGGAATTTCTACTGGTTTAAAAAAGAACACTTGAACACAGGTTAAATTAGTGTAATACTCTTGCTTAGAAAAAAGGCTGATGCTCTGTGCCAGTTAAAAGACCACCCAAGGATCTTTAATCATTGGAGTCTTGGGATTGTCCAAACAGTTTTTAAACAAGTAAAACTATTTTGGTTGGGGGGTGTAATTTTTTTTGTAACTGAAATAGTTATATCAGTACAACTCCAAGTGCTTATGCAGTTATACCAGTATCAAAAACCGTACACTGCTGTACATTGTTCCCCTTCCTTTATGGGAGTAACTGTAAACACCAATGTATGAGTATAAGTGAGTGCATAATACCAGTCTAGTTAAATTGATACACCTTCTGTGTGTGTAGACAAACCATTGTAGAATTGTATCTCCTGAACAGTAGTGGTAGTAGTAGTAGTAGAGAGGTTATTTTACTGCTATATGTGACACTGATGCAACTGCTGCTGGAATACTGTGTTCAATTCTGGTGTCCACAATTCAGGAAGGATGTGGAGAAGGTCCAGAGAAGAGCGTACTTTCTCATTTTTTTCCTTACAGTTATAAAATAATCAATTGACTATAAATATGTACTGATATATAAAGTACACAAGTATAGAAAGCAGTATAAACAAGTCGTATGAAATTTTAGTTTGTACTGATTTTGCTAGTGCTTTTTATGTAGCCTGTTGTCAAACTATGCAAATATCTAGATGAGTTGATGTATCCTGTGGAAGACTTCTGTATGCCCCAGGAGTACGTTTACCCCTCATTGAGAGCCACTGGATTAGATTATTGCTGTGGTCTTTCTGGGTTTGTAACCCATGAAACATGTTGAAAGTCCGTCATGTTGAGTACTTTTCATGAACCTGGGCCTCCATGATAATGAGAGTTGCAGTTGTGCAAGCTTCTGTCCCTCTGCATTCTGTCAAGCTGAGGAAACTTCAGTTTTTATATGAAAAGTGACAATATCAGGAACTGATTCAGTAAAGTCTTTTAAAGGAAATTCTGTTGCATCTGATAAGTGTTTCTCTGAGTTCAAAGGGAAGATGCTTCCTCATTATTTGGTAATTAATTTAACAGAATGAGCAAGCACAAACTTTTCTTACATTTTTCTATAAGTTAAATGCTTAATGTTTCATTCATAAACTCAGTCTGTAAACTGCAGTACTTACTGTATTTGAGGTCTGTCTTGAAAGCGAAACCATAAGCCTCTTATTAATATTGAGAAGTGTTGAAAAGATGGTCATTCAGCAGATTGACTTCATATGAGGAATCAACAGCTTGTGCAGGTGTAGCTGCTCTCTACCAGCTCCTGTTTAACTGTCTAGTACCATGCAATGTTACACGCTCTGCTGTCTACTTGCTAATATGTTGTTTCACATAGATACGCATCCTAACTTCAGAAATAAGTTGCAGAAACAAGTCACTTGTTACATCTGTAAATCAAATGAAAGCTCAGCATTTGGGTATCTATCTTGTTTATGTTCCTGCCTGATGTATTATGTTGTGAAGACTGAAACAATAACCTGAGAAATGTTAATCAGTGCATTTGGAGGTGGGAAAAGGCATTAACCTTGGTCAACTGTAGAGGTAGGTTGGGTTGTCCAAACAGGTTGTTTAAAGAGGCACTCACTGGGCTTCAGTTACTTACTAAACTCACTCTACTTACCAGAAGTACTTACTTTCTTACTGCATTGACACCTAGGGTCCTTTTAGATCCTTTTTTTAAAGTCAAGCTGGTGCTACCAGAAATGAATAGTATATCCATCTGCTGTCACCAGCAAACAATTCATTCTAGATCCTAGTGTAACCTAAGCTGCCCACTAGTTTAAACTATACATGCAAAAACAATGTGTTAACATTTGAGTTTTAAGAATCTTGCACTTCTTTTTGGCACTGGTAAAGTTTTTAAAATCTTGGTCCAAACACAAGATGTAAGTTAAGAAAATGATGGCTATCAGTTCTCCCTTCATATTGCTGAGGCCTCAGTGTTAGCCCTCGCTGTCTTCTGGCAGCAGTTAATTTTGTTTTCTTTCCTCTTGTATCAACCATTCTCCAGTTCATTCCAATTAATAGGAAACAACCCTATTGGCTCGTGCTAAGATCTGGTATCTTGAAAGAGCTAAGAGTGTGGCTTGATCAATACTGGATGAGATGTAAAACAAAGGCTCATAACTTTAATCTTTCACTACTCACTTTTTCTGAGAGTGTTAACCATGGTGTCTTTAACTCCAACTCATGCAAAATCACCCAGTAGTTTTACTTGCATACAGTAGTCTTCATTTCCAAGCTTTAACAGTTGTCTTTACTCTTTGCAGTTAAATAACTGCTGTATTCCTCTCCAGAACTGGTTACATTTCATAGCTGGGTGAACTGAGCCCTCTTCATTCATATGCAAAACTCTTGAGTAGAAAGAAACTATATAAATGTAAGGTGGTGGTGATTAGACTTGGGTAGGGGGAGCTATCTAATGTGTACAGCCCAGGAAAAAATTTGCGTGGTACTTCATAGAAATCCTTTCAATCTGTTTGGAAACACTTTAAATTTAGCTTTGCCTTGTATGACTGCTTTCAAATTACTTCCAAAAGTGAATTCAGCAGTTCCAGTGAATGCCACGCTGGCCCCCGGGGTGTTGCAGGACATCTAGGCTTGGACCACTAGAAACTTTTGCCAGTATAATGTCACTTAGGGGTGTGATTTTTTTTTTAAAGATGTTTTTATATGGACAAAAGATCTAGCGTAGACTGCAGACACACTTGTACCAGCACTCTGTGTAGTATCGGTATAAGCTGTATCTACACTAAGAGGGTTTTCTATCATAGGTAAATCTGGAAACCTCCTGATGTGGACAAGACTTAAGAGCACATGGTTTGGAGACAGATTAAGTTCATTTATGCATGAGATATTTGCTTAGATCCAGGAGAGGCCATTCCAGAAATGTGAAAGGTCTCTTTGTAGAGTGAGGGTGCATAGCTGGTATCTACTGTTCCCTGTCTATTTTCAGTGTTGAAAGTAAATCTTTTACACATTTATGGAGCACTGTCAGTATGTCTGCCCTGTATGCAGACATGGAGGAAGATAGGATCCCTGCCATAAAGAGCTTTTGTTTTTAAATACATGGACAATGCAACTGAGAAACAATGTGGCCATTACCTTGAAATGCTCTCAAAGGAGGGCAGGGCTTTGTTATTGCACCCTACAGTTTATAGCCCAAGGACCAAGCGTATTAACCCAGCAAAATTATCCATATGCTGCTGTGCCTGTTGTGGGGTTTGAAGTCACTGCGTGCTCTTTGACAACGGCAGTCAAATTCAGTATATAACAATCAGGTTTTTAGGTAACTTAGAATTTGCCATTCCTCAGTCTCTTGATATTTTCCCTTTTCTCACTTAATTTTATTTCCCGTAAAATATTGTGGTATAACTTGTCCTGATTTGTCTTCGATATTTTTCCTTTTTTTCCCCTCTCTCTACCTCAGTGCTCTTTTACACCTTTCTGTTCCTCTGTGTCTTCACTACCTTGTTTCTTCATCTGCTTCCCTCAACAAATAGGTAGAAGAAACATTGTTATATGCAACATACCCCTTTAAGGACTGAGACCATATCCACATCCCTGGATCCTTCAAGAAAGTCTGCAGCAAGAGGAAAGCCAGATCTTATATGCCTTTCTGGAGGAAAGGGAGCTTATTTGGTAAAAAGCAGGAAAAGAAATTTCTTTTTTGGAGAGAGGGTTAAAGAAGCAAAAATAGCACAAATCCATTTTTCCTTTGCAGATCACTTTTAAATGAAGACTCTACTTTGGGAAGTAACTCAATCAAATGGTATTGTGTGATTCTATGACTATTTTCTCAGTGATTTCCATATAGACTTTGCTCTGCTCATAAGTAATAAATGTTGTTTCCCAAGTTCCTACCCTGCAGATTCATCCTAGAGTCTGAAAATCACATAGCTTCTTTCCTTCACACTTCACCTTCAAAGGTTTTTCAGGCAAAACTCTGCCCTCAGACAACCATGACTAAGGTTCAGATTTTGTTACGGTTATTTTTAGTAAAAGTCAAGGACAGGTCACGGGCAGTACACAAAGATTCATGGAAGCCTATGACCTGTCCCTGATTTTTACTAAAAATAATTATATGACAAAATGGGGCTGACTGGAGGTATGAGAGCCCAAGCCTGTGGAGATGGGGAGGAGTGTCCAGTGCCTGCAGCCACTGTGACTGACAGCTCCAGGGCTGTCTTTGTTGGCTCAGAGCTGTGGGGCCGGGACAGGGATCTCTGTGTATGCGGGGCTCCCTGCCATCCTGCAGGGCCAACAGCTCGGAGCTCCGAGGTTTATCCCAGTGGCTCAGAGCGCCGGGTGCCTGCCTGCTGACCCAGGGCTGAAGCAGAAAATGTCACAGAGGTCTCTGGAAGTAACGGAATTCATGTCCTCCATGACACATGGTAATCTTAACCATGACCCTCTGTTGTCTTTAGATTATGCAATTACGTCTGTGTAAACCCACATTTTTTTCAGTAGGTTTCCATAGATGTACGCTCATTATCACTGTAACATAGACTAAGTAAACATTGCTTTTGCACAGGAGAGAAGAATCCAGTTTTCTTTCTTCAGATCTGACTTGGAGTATGTGCAGGGAGCAGGTCTGCTGAGTAAGAAAGTACCACTTTTACCAGTTACATTTCAGAGTAGAGTCCAACTAACAAAACCTTTTTAATGTGCTGGGAAGCAGTGTGTGCGTAAAGTAACTTAATCAGCAACTTGTTTTGCTTGCAGCTCATAAATACTTTCTGCCCTGCTTGCCAAATTCCAGGCCGGTTCTCAATAGACAGGTCAGCACTGAGGTCCTTTTCTACATTAGAAAAAGTTCCCTTTGCTGAAAATGTGTACGAACAATTTAACAAAAATTGTGGGAGTGGTAAAGATTGAAGAGGACAGGTCACTTGTACAGAGTGATCTGGATCACTTGGTAAGCTAGGTGCATAATAACATAGCTAAATGTAAATGTATACCTTTTTAGGAACAAAGTGTAGGCCAGACATTAGAATCTCCGTTACAAACACCTCCGTAATGAGGTTGGTCATAACTCTGACGTTCATAAATCTGAACAAAACGTTATGGTGGTTCTTTCAAAAGTTTACAACTGAACATTAACTTAATGCTTTGAAACTTTATTATGCAGAAGAAAAATGGTGCTTTCCCTTTACTTTTTTTTAATAGTTTAACGCAGTACTGTACTGTCTGCTTTTTTTTGTCTCTGCTGCTGCCTGATTGCATGCTTCCAATTTCAAATGATGTATGTAGTTGACTGGTCAGTTTGTAACTCTGACGTTCATAACTCTGAGGCTCTACTTATACTTAGAGGATGGGCGACTATATCCTGGGAATCAGTGACTCTGAAAAACATTTCGAGTGGCAGTGGATAACCAGTTGAACACGAGCTTCCAGTGCGATGCTGTGGCCAAAAGGGCTAATTCACATCCCTGGAGCTAGTCTTAGCTTTCATTTTCTTGACAATGGTTGGAAGTTGAAGCTAGACAAATTCAGACTGCAAACAGGGTGTAAATTTTTTAATGGTGAAGATAATTTATCATTAAAATAATTCACCCAGGGTCATGGTAGATTCTCCATCACTGACAATTTTTAAATCAAGATTGGACCTTTTTCTAAAAGCTCTGCTCTAGGAATGATTGTGGGGAAGTTCTCTGGCCTGTGTTGTACATGTCAAATTGGATGATCACAATGGTCCCTTCTAGCCTTGGACTGCTAGTGTACATGGGACACAACACTTCTTAGCACCATTGTAGAAGAGTGATGGTAACCTGGTGAAACATGTTCTCATCACTTGCTATGTATAATTGTTTAATTTTTCTACATAACCCTTCTTAAAATACAGTTGAAGAGGAGGAAATGCACAAAGATATTCCAATACTGTACTATATCAGTGCAGCTTGCAAAAACATACAATTTATGATGTCTAAAAATTAACAGAAAATCTAGGAATCTGGAAGAGTGTTTAGCTTCAAAATAATTAACAAGAGTAATACAAGGTTCCATCTTATGCTTTATCACCCATATATATAGACGATAGCAAAATATTCATAGAGCTGTTGAATAAGTGATCCAGTCTAATAATCAAGGTTGGGAGTCTTGTAAACATAAGCCACACTGCCAAACTTGTTCACAAGAAAAACATTAGTG
Source organism: Mesoclemmys tuberculata (assembly GCA_007922155.1). Classification (NCBI taxonomy): domain Eukaryota; kingdom Metazoa; phylum Chordata; order Testudines; family Chelidae; genus Mesoclemmys; species Mesoclemmys tuberculata. The sequence continues at coordinate 17,271,211 of ML675632.1, read as the reverse complement.
AAGTTTAAACATAGAATCATAGAAATATAGAGCTGGAAGATGCCTTGAGAGGTCATCAAGTCCAGCCCCTTTCATTGAGGCAGGCCCAAGTAACCCTAGACTGTTTCTGGCAGGTGTTTGTCTAGCCTGTTCATAAAATCCTCCAGTGATGGGGATTCCACAACCTCCCTTGGCAGCCTGTTCCAGACTATAACTATCCTTATGGTTAGAAATGTTTTCCTAATAGCTAACCTAAATCTCCCTTGCTGCAGACTAAGCCTATTTCTTCCTGTCTTACCTTCAGTGGACATGGAGAATTATTGATCCCCATCCTCTTTATAACAGCCCTTAATATATTTGAAGACTGTTATCAAGTCATCCCTACCCCTCAGCCTTCTTTTCTCATGACTAAATGTGCCCAGATTTTTTAACCCTTCTCCTAGGTCAGGTTTCCTAAACCTTTGTCATTTCTGTTGCTCTCCTTTGGACTCCCTTCCATTTGTCCACATCTTTCCTAAGGTTTATCACCTAAAACTGGACACAGTACTTCAGCTGAGTCCTCACCAGTGCAAAGTAGAGTGGGACAATTATTTCCCGTGTCTTTTATATATAACACCCCAGAATAATTTTTTTTTTGCAACTGCATCACATTGCTGATTCATATTCATTTTGGAGTTCATTATAACCTTCACATCCTTTTCAGCAGTACCACTGTCTAGCCAGTTATTCCCCCATTTTGTAATTATGCACTTGATTTTTTCCATACAAAGTGTAGTACTTTGCTCTTGTCTTTACTGAATTTCATCTTGATGATTTCAGTTTGTCAAGGTTGTTTTGAATTTTAATAGTTTCCTCCAAAGTGCTTGCAACCATTCCCAGTTTGGTATCATCTGCAGATTTTATAAGAATACTCTTCACTCCATTATCCTTGTCATTAATGAAAATATTGAGTAGTACCAGACTTAGAACTGACCATTGTGGGACTCTACTAGATACACCCTCCCAGTTTAATACAAATCATTGATAAATACTGAGTGTGATCTTTCAACCTATTGTAGACCCATCTTATAGTAATTTCATCTAGACCACATTTCCCTAGTTGCTTATGAAAATGTTTTGTAGGACCTTATCAAAAGCCTTACTAAAATCAAAATGAATTAATTAACGTTAAGTTCTGTTGGTGAGAGAGAAGCTTTCAAGCCACACATAGCTCTTCTTTGGTCTGGGAAAGGAACTACCAGCACCACAACAAAATGCAACGTGGAACAGATTGTTTAGTTTAAGTAGTTAACGTATATTGTAAGGGACCATTCAAGGTCCCATTGACAACAGAGGCCCGTTAACACCTCTGCTGTCATGGGACAAAAAGAGGAGGTTAGCGGGTTACAGATTGGATTTAAGGCTTATTACAACAGCATCTCTGTTCAGTCCATGAATTTTGGTGTTTAGCAAAGTAATTTAATCTCCCAAATTCATCTTTTGAAAGTGTTGTGCAGGTTTCCTTTTAGGATGAGGACTGTTAGGTCACATATAGTGATCTCTCTTTGAAAAGTGTTCACCCAGAGATGGTGTTTTTATCTTTTTATCATTTTCCTGAGTGAGTTCATTCAAGAGCATAATGATCACCTTGTGGCACCCACATAGTTATTGGGGCATTTAGTGCACTGGATGAGGTATACCACATGTTGTAATAGACGTGTAGGATCCATGGATCTTGAAAGGTGTGTTGTGGAGTTATTGGTCATTGCAGCAGTAATGTCTGCAGGTTTTGCATCTGTTGTTCTGACAGGGTCTAGTGCTACTTTGGTGTCCTGGTCTGTGGGGCGCTTGCTTCTGATGACAAGCTTGAAGAGGTTGGGGTTGTTTGAAGGCCAGCAGTGAGGTTTCTGGGAAGATATTACTTCACCCATCTTTTCTTTTTAACAAGAATAAGTGATTTGCCTAGTGTGAATTAGCTGAGTGTATTACTCTGTATAGCAGGAATCTGAGAGTTTATTCAACCATTTTTTGTTGTGTAACCCTATAATGTGAAATCTACTCACTGGAAAGAAATAGTCATTTTGGCAGGTGGGCAAGCTTTTAATAATTGGAGGTGTATTGCATTGCAAAGTGAGAACTTGTTTCCTAACCCATTAAACAGGTGACTTGTATCCCTGCATTAATAAGGATTGCTAGGTCAGCCCCATGAAAATAGAACTGTACTGGTGTAATGTACTTATAAGCTACTGTAAATACAAATATTTCAGGGCAGCTGCATGGGAAGGCCAGGAGAGACCATTCTGACACTAACAGAGTACAGCAATGCTACTGGCTCTGTGGTGAAGCTCTTGGTTTCTTCTGATGTACTGGAAGCCTCCCATGTAGAATAGATAAACAATGTCAGTGCCAACACACAACCATATATGAGCAAACTGATTCAACATTTGGTCTAAATAGCTATGAAACTCTGGAATCAAAGTTAATGCTGTTCAATTATAAGTTAATAGCTGAATGTGATATCAAGATCTATAAGCCCCATCAAGCTCCTTTTGGCATATCCTCCTACCACATTGCTTGATCAAAAACTGAGAAACTTTCTTAGACCAGCGCAAGCGAAAAAGTCTGGAGTGTTTTGCCCTAGTAATAATGACAATTAATTACTTCTAAACCACGTTTATTTAAGACCTTCTAATCCAGTTGAGAAGAGTGGGTTTAGTTCCTTCTGCTGACAGGTAGTGATAGAGAAATCAAAGCTCATGTAATATCATTTACTCAGCCCATCATACTCAGGCTTCCAGTTGATGATACTGAATTAATTTGAAACAGTAAAATCATGTGGTAAGATAATATGGCCAGCGCTACCAAAATAATTTTTTTAAGTGAGTTGTCTGGGCTAATATGTGAAAATGTGAACAATATTAATAGGTTTGACGTTATCATTCATTTCTGCAGTCTTATAGAAATTTTGAGATCTGGAAAGAGCTGCTTTTAAAAGATTTAACTTTATTGTCCCGCTAAAAAAACAAGGTGGGTCGGTTAACAATTTGAACATAGTTAGATATACTGTTCCAAACTCTTCCTCTTCTCATTAAATGGACTAACGTCCTGCTTCCATTCGTTTTTCTGCTCTCTGGTTCACTTTCATGCCTAAATAATACATACCACTCTCTAATTTCATAACCTGTTTTTGTTAATAATGTTAGGGTTAGAAGGTTTTTCATAGCGTTGGTCTGTTACTGTTTTAATATAGTTTTGCAAGGAACATTGAAGTTTTTAAAAATTAATTACAAACTTCGAAAGATGGGGGGGGGAGAAAAATTTGAGGCCTACCTAGTTGGACAGCGTGAGCAGAGGGCTGAGCCAGGTACTCCCAAATTCCTTCACTGCCCCAGTTTCCCCATCTGTAAAATACATGCTTTATGGGTGATCTTAAGAATTAATGTTTACAGGGCATTTTGAAATTAAATAAAACCCCAAAAGTATTGTATCTTGCTGTCTGTGGTGTGACAGCAGTATGAACAGAGTGGAGGGTGGTTTCTTTTTCATTCAGGCAGCTAGTCCAAATGCAGGATTTTTGCAAGCTCTTCTCTCTTCCTTGATGGAAATAGAGTGATTATTCAGCCCACTCATGGTGTTTGTGGTGTATGGGCATATCAGGAGGACAAAGAAGTTGGTCCAATAAAAGATATTACCTCACCCACCTTACTTAGTTTTTTAATCTATCAGACAAAGGCAGAAAAAGATCTAGTAAATGATAGCTGAATCTAGACAAATTCAGTCTAGAAATAAGGCACAGCTATCTATCATTCAGGATAATTAACCATTGGAACAGCTTAATCAAGGATGTCATGGATTCTCCATCACCTGGAATCTTTACATCAAGTTTGGTTTCTTTTTCTAAAAGAAAGGTAGAGACGGTATGGGTTTGATTTAGGAATTACTTGGTGAAATTCTATGGGCTGTGATATGCAGGAGGTCACAGCAGAATCATTGATTTTATGGCATTAAGTCATGTAGAAAGGTGAGCCAACACTCGGCCTTCCTTGTCAGCCATGTTTCTGTGGTGCACATCAGATTGTGGCTGTCTTGTCTCTTGTCATGTATGGTGAAGTGCTTATTGACCATAGCTCTTGCATTTATTCAATGTGAGGCAGTGGTCAGGTGTTTGGCTATTTTGGGAAACTTATTAGAAAGTGACTAATTCTAATGAATTTATTGCTGTGAGAATTCATAGAAAAGTTTTATCAGACATAAGCAGTTTTGTTTTTTCATCAATTACCACCTGACCTGGTGGAGTGGAAGTGGTGCAGCTCGCATGTACAGATCTGGAGAAAAGTCTTTAACATGATTCTGACAAAGGATACAGATGGCAAATCTGTCCTAAACGGTTGTTGCGTTTAGTGTGGGGGTCGCGGTGGCCTGTGTTACACAGGTCAAACTATATAATACGTTGGTCTCTTCTGGCCTTAAACTCTGACTTGTTGGTATTCCCTCTGAGACTTTTTCCACTTGGCTTATCCAGAACACCTTGTCCAATTCTGTTACAACACTTCATCCAGGTCTCTGGAATCTAAAAAACTCAGTGTGACTCCAGATTTTGTGTGTCAAGTTCCTTTATTTAGCATACAGCAAAGCTAAGCTATAGGGGGTTGGGTATAGGGCATATCACACATCAAAGTTACACAGCAAACTTCTTCCTATATATAACACACATACTTGTGTGTATACACATACATATATGTATACACTTGTGTGTGGGTGTGTATACATTACATTGTATTTACTATATATTGCATCATGTGTTTTGGGATTGGCTTGGTTTTATGGTTATTTTGGGATTGTTTTGGGATTGGCTTGGCAAGAACCAGTCCCTGTGCTCAATCCATGTATTGTCCATGCTTGACTTAGTCTTTACTTCATCTCTACATTATATTCCTAACTATCTTGTCTGCTAGTAAATGGTACCTGGGTGGTGTTCTTATCTTAGACCTGGTCCACAGTTCAAACTTAAGTCAACAGAAGTTGCTTTACATCAACCTAATATGTGTCTACACTACCAGCTCCCTTCCACCGACTGAACTCTCCTGTAACATCAATTTAATTACTCCACCTCCACAAGAGGCGTAGCACTTAATTAAATGTTGATGGGTAGGCAGAGAAGCAGTGTAAACGCAGCATTGTATATATTGACTGAATGGGCCTCCAGGATATATCCCTCAGTGCTCCACTGTGACCACTCTAGAGATTGATTTCAACTTCACTGCGCCACAGCCAGGTACACAGGAAACAGCCCTCCCCTGTTCAAGCCCTGAGAGCTTTTGAATTCCCATTTCCTGTTTGATCAGCATTGAAAGCTCGCCAGCACAGCTGATCATGGTGAGTGGATACCCAAGCACCCTTCAACTGGGAATAGACATCAGGAGGTGGAACTTAGTTGTCTGTGAGGCGAAGTCTGTGCAGGCACAGCTCCGATCCAGCCCAAGAAATGTAGATATCTAAGAAAAGGTTGCACTGGGTGTGGTGGTGAAGAGGTATACCAGGGCATGCAGCAGTGCTGCATTACAATCAGAGAACTTTGACAGATGTACCAGAAGACAAGGGAGATGAATAGTCATTCCGGTTCTGCACTACAGATGTGCTGATTCTATGATGAGCTGTATGTGATTCTCAGCAGCAATTCCATCACTACCCCTAAACATAGTGTGGATACCTTCCAGGATTTTCTGTCGTGGGCTTCCTCAGGCAACACTAATGAGCACATTGTGAATGAGGAGGAGGAGAAGAATGGGTGACAGGCGAGCCAGGGATCCATTCTCCCCAAGAGTCAGGAGCTATTTTTAACCCTGGACCAATCCAGCTGGTCGCAGGACAGCATGATGGTCAAGCATGATGCCAGGGAAGGCACCTTTGGGGAGTATGCAATTCTAGTCAAACTGGAGGGATTTCATTCTCCTTTATATTTTATTTAATATAAAGAAAAAGTGAGGTGCAGTGGGTATCTGCTTCCCAGTGGCTGATCCATCTATGCAGAGGGTGCCCCTGGGAAAAGACTTTGTGTCCCAGGATGGCCTGGGACCCCTCCATGGAGATCTCCAGGATATTTTCATGGAGATCTCCAGGATATTTTC
>ML675632.1:17235502-17265115 GCA_007922155.1 Mesoclemmys tuberculata | reverse complement strand
TCATGGAGATCTCCAGGATATTTTCATGGAGATCTCCAGGATATTTTGCAGAAGGTTTCTGGAGAGGGCTGCCTTATTTCTTCCACCACAGTAGGACACTTTCCCACACTTACTCCAGTGTTAACTCTGCTGGCATCATAGTGGTACACAGCATACCAGCATATGGACCAGGTCTGTATCCAGATGCTTGCAGCATCTATTCCCTTGCCACCTCTGTTACCCTCAGAGACTGATACCGTAGCGTCTCGGTGGAAGTTTTCATTAAACTGTTGTACTGCAAACAATAGAGCCTGTGATCCCCCACCGATGGTGATTTCCAGGTCCCTCAACCATGGTTTCGCTAACATGCCAGTGGTTTGGTTAGTAGGGATCAGCGTTCACCCCAGAATCTGCAAGTCCAGGGCGACTACTGCCAGCAGCGTTAAGGGAAGGGGGGCTTCCTGTGTTTTCTCGTGGCTGCCAACCACCCCATGCCCCAGGCGCTTTGGACAAAGACTTAATGATGGTTTAATGGAAGGCTTAAGGATGGTTCCGGATCTCAAAGCAACGTCCACATTGCTAAGGGAGGGGGCATCATCCACCTGCCCTCTGTGCTTCTGACGCAGGTTGCCGACAAGTTGCAGCACAAGGCCCATTGCCCGTGATGCTGGGCCATGCTCACCATGGCAGGAACAGCAAATTGGTTCATTGACTAGCTAGGGATTCTGATTACGTTCTGGCTTGCACTTGTGCTTTGCGTGCCTTACAGTGGAAAGTGTGGCCTTCAGGGCATCCTCCACACCTGCGGAGAGGCTTTCACGGATTAGAAGGCGGAAGAAGAGAACTCATGATGACTAGTTCAATAAGATAATGAATGCATGTGGGACAGCTGACGTGGAGCTAAGACGCTAGAGGATTTTGTTGTCCGAAAAACTGGACATGGGCATGGAGAGCAGCCCAGGAGTATGAGCATGCCATGCAGGGTGAGATGCTGCAGATAATAAGGGACCAGTCAGACATGTTGAACTTCAAGAAAAGCAGCTTCAGGCTAGACTCCCTCTGCAGCCACAGCAGAACGGCCTGCAAGCTTTTCTCTGTTCCCAGTCCCACTCCCCCAAACATCCCCAGAGGTTGGTGGGGGGGGAAGTGCAGTATTCCTTTCACTACACACCGGGGCAGGGTATGAAGAACAAAAGGCGACTGTTGGAAGACCTTTGAATGGCACCACTTGTGTGCTTGCAATGACAAGCTGCATTTGTTTCCCAATTTTATCACACCATTAAATTATATTTCATTTCTTTCATTGATCTTATATTTGTGCAATAAAAGGCAAGGTTTCGAGAATGAAATAATCTTTATTTATTATTCAAAGCATGGGAGTTGAAGTGGAACTGATGCAAAACGGGATGGGAGGGGAAGGCACAACACAGATAAGTGGCACATGTTACTGTGGCTCATTACCGAAATGGGTTTTCAAGCCTTCTGGAGATGCAGCTCTCCTTGCTGGGCTCTTTTTATTGCCTTGGCATCTGATTGCTGAAAATTAAGTTGCCAGCCTATCTGCCTCCAGGCCCCACCCCTGGGAAAATTTCTCTCCTTTTGCCTCACGGATATGGAGCATACAGCAGGCAGTAATAACAATTGGGAAATTGCTTTCACTGAGGTCTAACCTAGTGAGCAAACTGTGTTGGCGACCCTTTAAACATCCAAAGGCATATTCCACCACCATTCTGCACTTGCTCAGCCTGTTGTTGAACCGTTCCTTACTACTGTCCAGGTGGCTGGTGTATGACTTCATGAGCCATGGGTGCAAGGGGTAGATTGGGCCTCCCAGGATCACTATTGATGTTTCAATATCATCAGTGGTTATTTTGCAGTCAAAGCTGCAATCAAGGACTTTTTTTCCAGAACAGACCTCTGTTCTTAAAGATGCGCATGTCATGCACCTTTCCTGACCATCCCACTTTGATGTGGTGAAATGCCCTACGATCCACCAGTACTTGCAACACCATTGAAAAGTATTCTTTTGGGTTTATGTACTCTCTGGCAAAGTTGTCTGGTGTCAAGATAGGGATATGCATGTCATCTGTCACCCCACTGCAGTTAGGAAACTACATCACTGCCAAACTGTCCACTACGTCCTGCATGTTGTCCAGAGTCACTACCCTTAGCAGAAGTTGATTGATGGCTCTGCACGCTTGTATCACAACAGCTCCCACAGTGGATTTACCAACTGTGAATTGATTCCCCACTGACCTGTAGCAATTTGGCATTGCAAGCTTCCACAGAGCGATTGCCACTTGTTCAGAACAGTCCTCATTTTAGTGTTGCTGCGCTTCAGGGCTGAGAAAGCTTTACACAAACTTCCTGGAAAGTGGTCTTCTGCGTTGAAAGTTCTGCAGCCATTGCTCATCATCCCACAGCTGCATAATGATGCGATTCCTACCGATCAGTGCTCGTTTCCTAGGTCCAGAAACAGCGCTCTGCCATGTTTAGTTGCTGAGTAACTGCCAGCAGCAACCAAGCATTGTTTTGTTCTATGGCTTGCAGCAAGGCTGCTTGAATGACTTGGCAATGTTCGATGTGGCAACTTCTGTCTCAGCACTGGAAATACTGCAGGATAAGTAGTGAGATGTTTGTAATGCTCACAACAGGAGTGCACAGCTGAGCATGGGCCATGCTTCTTGGGCTATGGTGTATGTGCAGATGAGCCAGACTGAAAAAAGCCATGAAAAAGTATGGGTCGTTTGCCACTGATACCGGGAAGGAGGGCGGAATCTGCCTCATGGGAAGTCAAAGCCATGTTCCTATTTCCCCCTGTGACAATGTTTGGTCACATGAGGCATTGCAAGCTTTTCTCAAAACCCTGTGTGGCTATTTACACTGTGGGATAGCTACCCAAGGTGCACTGCTCTGTGTTTCAATGCAAGTGCTGCTCGTGAGGACACACTTCACCAACGCAATACGTATGGCGTGGATGTGCCCGACCGACTTAATTACTGCAGTGACTGGATGTCTGCTTGCATTAAGTAGACTTAACTTTGTAATGTAGACATGCCCTTAGCTGTTTCAGACCATCTGTCTTTTTAGTCCACTGACCTGTATACTTACCTTATTTAGCACAAACATTCTGTTTTCTACCTAATGTTCTGTTTACCTCCCTAATTCTGTTCTCCAAGAAATGAAGCCTCCTTCCATGCATTAATTACTCATGTCAAACCAGGCCTCAGCTATATGACTGAACCCTGCTGGTTCCTTCTGGCTTTGACTGTAAACCCTACTGTGGTTTCAGAACTCCTTGTTGTGGAGAACACTAGGAATAAGGAAATAGCTCTGAAAATCCGATCTACAAGAGTCTCATTTTTCATTAAAACTAATGGGAAAAGTGTCTCAATTCCTTAGACAGCATTGAAAATGTCAGCCAGAGGTTCTGAAGCAGAGTGGGAGGTTTCTTTTTTTACATATTGATACCAAAATGCTCTTTCTGTTCCCAGCCATGCTGGGGGTCTAAAGGTCTTGGCTTGGTGCTTGTGTGGATGAAGCTATTTTGTGTGCTTTCAAGCAAGAATTGTGGTAATGGAATATATTTTAGATCCCAAATGGTGATGTGATGGCTCATAATGGCACAAATGTTTGCCCTGTCACATGCTGACCTAAATATGTACTGGAAAGAGATTCCTATGTTCTGAACTTAAAATGCTGGCTCCAGTAGATGTGCACTTGGTTAGGAAACTTTTTAAACTATTTCATTTTCTCAAGCTCATCGTGATAAAAGCCCTGATGTTGAACCCTAATAGATACTCTTTTTGGTTCATTCCAAGGCCAAACAACTTTAACTGATTTTTAAGATACAGTGATAAAAATTTAAACTATTTGTCTCACAAAAAAAAGTACAGATGGTCCGGAGTGTGTCTTCTACTTCTGGAGTGCCTGCTGGGGAAGGATGAGGCTCTGGCCACAGTGATCCATGCATTTGTCACCTCCTGCTAGGATTATAGTACTTCACTCTTTCTGAAGCTGAATGTGAAAATAGTGCACAGACTTCAGCTGGTACAAAATGTACCTGCCTGCCTTCCCTGTAGTTGAGGCTGCTGTGAGCACACTGTGTTTATGTTCTCAAGTATGCCCCATGGCTCCTAGTTAGTTTCTGATGCCAGGTTAAAGCCTTGCTTTGAAGAGTAGGAACAATTAATGGATCAAGCCCCAGCTCCATTAAAGAAATTTCAGTCTATGAACAGCCACTTCTTTTGGACTGTGCAGATCAGAAAGCTCAGGACAAAGTGCAGGGGAGCTGGGAGCAACACATTCTTTGTCAAGGGAATGCAAGTAGAGCACAAACTCCCAGAGTAAATGCTGCTAAACTGTCCTCTCAGAAACCCACCTTGCGGGTTTCTAGAACCTGTAGTCTACACTGCAGTAAAACAGCTTCATAGCCTGAACCCCCTAGGCCAAGTCAGCTGATGGGCAGGTGTCTAACTACAGTATAAGACATACCCATAGAACTTCACTAATTATACTGATTTTATGTGGAAGGCGCTCAATTCTACAGTGTTAGGCAGCAGTGTAAAACTCTTAGGATGGATTTTTTGCTGTGAACTCCTCCTGAATATCATTTAGAATTGAGGGCAATGTCCTATATGTCCAGCTGAGAACATGGACCCAATGTGGATCTTATTGATGGAGGACAAGGGAGGTCATCTGAAAGCTACTCTCTGCAACAGGTGTCTCATTTCTTGAGCTAGGTTCACTTGGCTCAAAGTGAAAAGTAATCAAATATGGAATAAACCTAGTTCTATTCCATTCTGCCTTCTGACTATTTTTATCACTCTATTGTAATTGCCAATCTTTTCTAAACTACCTTCTGAGTACATCTCAATCTTTATTTGTCCTGTAAGTTGTAAAAGATATGAATTTATCTTGTGTGAAACTTTTTGATGTGGGAGGAAAATATCTTAGTTGTGTGATCTTTGAATTGAATTTTTCACTGTTTCTTTTTATATCTTCAGCCTAATTAGATAACCAACACGTAGTAATTCCAAGTTTTTTACATGAGTTATATTTTAACTGGCTGTCTGGGCTTAAAGTTTGGCTATGATTTTTTTTTAAATTACGTAAAAATGGCATTTAAGGAATAGATCACCCTGTGTATGTTGGAGATCTAATCTGCTTGCTTCAGCAAATTACTATAGTAAAATCTGCATTTTCAGAAACAATACATCTTTTGGAGAATGAATTGTGTTACAGCAGATCAGATGCGCTGCCATGGTTGATCATCTTCACTTTTTATCAGATCATGTTTAAGTGCTTGGTGTGATTCATAAAGGTAGTACTGTTGTTAAAATTCTTGCGTGCTTATTCAATTATGCTCTTTTCCACCACATCTGTGCGACTTCAGCACCTTGGGCTAATCTTAATATACTGACATTTACATGGTGCTATTCAGAGTAAAAACACAAAAATGGGTCAGTTAGTGTTACTTCATAGCTGCAAATAATTAAGAAAAGTGATCAGATTTTTAATAATAGCTCTGAAGTCAAAATCTAGGAAAAAGTTTTCCCACTCACCTGTTTCATGGGGTGACTAATAATCTCATAGACTGAAGGTCCAGAATCTAAAAGTTGTTTCTCTTAAACCAGCAAAAAGAAAATCCCATTTCTGACACGTTACTGGTACAGTAATAGATGACCTTAGATTCTGCTGAGCAGCAATGTTTTTCAGTCTAAGGCCTTGTCTAAACAAGAAAGTTTTGTCGACACAAGTTATAGCGATGATCAAAAAGCGCTGCAATTATGCTTGTGTCTGTCCACACGGCACTCATGTCACCAAAGCGTGTCCACACTTGGTGCTCTGGCATCAACAGTGAGAGCAGTGCACTGTGGGCAGCTATCCCACTGTGCAGCTCACCACCTTGTGCCGCTAGAGGTTGTGGGAAGGCAGAGAGGATTGAAGTGCATCCTGGGTGCTGGCTCAGTCTCCCATGATGAAGCGATTTCCATCCCATCATTCCATGGCTTTCCTACTGCATTTTGCGACACTTTTAAACAGGCCCAGTTTCCTGGGCACCTGCCATCTCTATCTGAAAGGGTGGATCCTGCACTGCTCTCCACTGTTCCTGTACAGAGCATGTTGCAGCCGGTTATGTGATATATCATGAGCTCCCATTCAGAACTGGAATCCAAGGTGCCTGACCTGTGTGCCAAGCAAACAAGCACCAGATTACTCTTTGTAGTCACAGAGCATCTGTACACAGTGCACTACCACTTTTGGGTGTGTGAAACAAGCACTGAGTGGTGGGATATGCAGGTCTGGGATGACAAGCAGTGGCTGCAGAACTTAAGAATGCGCAAAGCCACCTTCATGGAAATGTATGCGAAGCTCGCCCCTGCCCTGCAGTGTAAGGACACATGAATGTTCTATGAGCCTTACATATGTCTCAGTGTGCTGAGCAAGGACACATGGAACTCTACCATACTTTTTGTTTTTAGTGATGAGAGCTTGCTTGCTAATTAAAGCAGGGGTGTAAAACTGCTGGCTCACTTGGTGTACTTGTGCAGTCCCCAGGGCTGATTCAGATTATGTTGAATTGCAAATTTACATTTTAAAATGTTTCTGATCCAAACAACCTGAATGTGAAAACAGTGTAACTTTGTCTTAACCTGAAACCTTTCTAAGAAGTCCCTAATATGTACATGCACTTTTGGCAATTATGCATGCATGTTGAATAATGTATGTAACTGACCACGTAAACCAACGGTAGAAATAGTACTGGTCTTTAATGCCCTGCATGATTTCTTCCTCACTGATGAATGCAATAATGTTGAATGCAGTAGTAACAGAGGCCATATTTTACACTTGATTTTTGTACAAACCACACACTGATGTGAGGAGGATATCCACTCTCAATCAAGTGCAGTGTATGCCTCCAAATTTGTAATAAAGGCCTACAAACCACAATGAAAAACATAATTTGGACTACTCCACAGAATAAATTAGATATCCTTGGATTAAAGCATCAGGCATACCTCTTGATTTTTCACTTTAATACATTGATTTTAGATCATAATTCTGTTTTCCTGGATGCATTAGGTCTGTGCTGGGCAAACGGCACTGAGAAGGTTGAGGAGACTGAGATTGGGCAATGCTAACAGTGGGGTATGAGGGTATCAAAAGAGTTATGCTTAGCACAAGCAAAGCACTCAGTATTAAAATGGCGGTGGGAAGTTTGGACTGGGCACCCTTGGAACATGTCTCAGGCACACCATGCTGAATAGGAGAGGTTAAATTTACCTAACATGAGCTAGCTAAACCTAACCTAAATTTAGCCATACCTAGTCAAGACAGCTGCTTTCCTCTCCTCCTCTTCCCCCCACCCCCCATCCCACCCCCAATTTTGCAGTTGACAGCCTCTCATTCTTGTCCTAAATAATCCTTCTGGGATATCACCTTAAGATGTCCCTCACTGAGCCTAGGTGTGCACAATGATGAAATTCAGTGTTAAGGAGAAAAGTAATGCACAACAGAAAATATAATCCCAACTATATACGCAAAATGATGAGTTCTAAATTAGCTGTTGGCACTCGAAAGAGATCTTGGAGTCATTGTGGATAGTTCTCTGGAAACATGCACTCAGTGTGCAGTGGCAGTCACAAAAGCTAGCAATGTTAGGAGACATTGGGGCAAGGATACACAGTAAGACACAGTACCATAATACCATTATATAAATCCATAGTATGCCCACATTGAATACTGCGTGTGGTTTTGGTTGCCCCATTTCAGACAAGATATATTAGAACTGAAAAAAGTACAGAGAAGGACAGTAAAAATGATTGTGTATGGAACAGCTTCCCTATGAGGCGAGATTAAAAAGACTGGGACTTTTCAGCCTAGAAAAGAGACCACTAATGGGAGATATTTTATAGACCTCTATCATGAATAGTGCTGAGAAAGTGAATGGGGAAATGTTATTACTGTAGTAAGAAATGAGCTCAAGGCCTGTAAAGCAGGCTAAGGCCTAAGTGGAAAAAGCCAAGTGAACAGCAATGTGAGTGGACAAACCCAAGTTAGTGGAAGTTGGCACAGGAAAGTGCTGACACTGCAAGTATACACATCGCCATAATATCACTAAAATGTAAAATATGTAGCAGGTGCGGAAGGCACCAAGACACCAAACAGAACTAATTCCCTAAAATGACACTTTGATGAATAGAAATGCCTAAAAGATGATGAATGGAGTTGTTTTGCCCAAATCAGCCAATTAAAGGTAAAGGGTGGTATTAGCCTATGTCAAGAGGGTGGCAACTACCTACGTTGAAGGGGGCATTGTCTGTAACAATGTATAAAAGAGGGTGTCAGAGGGAACAACGTCGTCTGGTCTAGGGGATAACGGAAAGTCCCGCCGTTGGGCCATGGCCATTGTAATGCTGCATATAGGAAGCTGACTCAGAGATACTCTGTAGGTCACTTCTCAGTGTGCCACACACAATAAACCTGTCCTGGGTGCCTTTGTTATTCAGCTAATGCATGGTCGTGTTGATTCATTCGATCATGCGTGCTGTCTCGGTTGCCTGATCAGAGCTGGGACAGCATCTACACAGGGACATACGCATGCAGCCTACGCTGACAAACACTGGTAACCAACACCGTACCACAATTGCCACTTCACATAGCCTAAGAGTCAGGTGTCACCCAATGAAATTAATAGGCAGCTGATTTAAAACAAACATCATAGTCAGCCTATGGAATTCATTGCCAGGGGATGCTGTGATGGCCAAAACTATAACAGGGTTTAAAGAATTGGATAAATTCATGGAGGATGGGTCCATCAATGGCTATTAGTCACGATGGTCAAGGATGCAATCCCATGCTCTGGGTGTCCCTGCTCCTCTGACTGCCAGATGCTGTGACTAGATGACAAGGGATGGTGACTTGATAACTGTCCTGTTCTCTTCATTCCCTCTGGAAACATCTGGCACTGGCCACTGTTGGAAGACAGGACACTGGATTAGGTGGACCAGTGTGGCCATTCTTACATATGCTTCTTTGAGTGCTAGCAGTATGCCAGCAATAGGGCAACACACAAGTTGCACAGCTGTGTGATGCCAGAGCAGATGCGGAGTTCTGGTGGGTACTGAAAATATGCAAGGGGCATTAGCGTGGGGAGAAGTATGCTTAGGCCTTGCCTAGTCTGGGATTTTAAAATATTAACTAATGCCTTTGAAAAGTCTAGTGGAGATGCATGCTGCCTTTAGCTTGTTCCATGCAGCTCAATTTAAAGCCGTGTGGGGGAACCTAGGCTTTGACTCGATCAGCATGGCCCATGCTGCTGTATCTGCTGCCTTCCCTAAACTAGGCTTGCACGACATGTTAATGCTATATATACTCTTGGGGGAACTCTGCACCAAAAAATATAATTCTGCACACGTTATTTTAAGATGCTGCAAAATTCTGCATAGTTTATTGTCAAAATAATACAATATAATCACATCATTTTCAGTTATTTGAGTAATTTATTTCAAAATACCTCTCACAAGTATGTCTGTAATAATACAGACGATAAAATACTCAGGAAGTGTTTTCTGACTAATTCTGTATTAGGCATATTAGCACAACTATATGGCTCCACGAGTGAGAGGGACAAAGTCTTGCACGTGCTCCCAGCCCTGTACATCCTCTCCCAGATTTAGGTGTGGGTCAAGCAGGCTCAGCCTGGCAGGATCCAAATGTAGAGGGGCTTAGTATGGGAGGGTCCAGGTGGGGGGTGAAAGGGTTCTGTGTGGAGCAGTCTGGGTGTGGGGGAACCTGGATGCACAGGGGCTTGGTGGGGGTTCCAGTGTGGCTCTGGAGTCTGAGTGTGGGGGTATGAGGCTTTGCAGGGGGCTCAGGGGGGTGGGGGTCCAGGTGCAGCTGGTTGTGCCTCAGTGAGGTGGGGGTCCAGTTGTGGGGGGCTTGGCAGGGCAGTCAGGGTGTGTGGGGTGGGACTTGGCAGGGTGGGGATTCAAATGGGAGGGTCTCTGGGGTGGTCTGGGAGTGGGGCCCGGTGGGGAAGGGTCTGGGTATGAGGAGGTCCAGATACACATGGTAGTGCCCTGTACAGTGATCCTTCTCCCTGAGCTGGGGAGTGATCAGGCAGGAAGATGGGAAGAGGTGCAGAGCTTTCTGCAGCCAGGGGAGGATCTTGGCTGGCCAGCTGTCTGACCAAGCCGCAGGAGTGGTCTGTGCAGGGGAAGAGGAAGTTTTGTCTCCCTCTCCTCTACCTCCTCCCTGCCCCCCCCAACCCACCAGGGCGAGCGAGTGGAGCTCAGCAGCCATGTGCTACCAGCTGCCCTGCCCCCTCTCCTCCAGTTCTGGGTGCATTAAGATAGCAAGCAAGAGGGAAGGAGAGAGAGCCTGGCCCTGCCCCTGGAGACAGTGATTTACATCTCCTCTTCCTCCCCCACCCTGCCGCCTCAGATGTTCTACCCCACTGCCGAGCAGGGGCCTGTGAATCCGTTTTTCTGAGGGGAAAGAGTAAAATATGCGGGGGACATTAATTCTTCCCTTGCTCACTTGCACAGAATTCCCCCAAGAGTAATGCTAGCATATTTTTTATCCTTGCATACACCTTTTAATCCCTTCACTTTACTTCCCTGGTGGAATGTGAGCTCAGAAGGTGATAAGAGCTGTGCTGACTGCCATCAAATCCACCCCAGATCAATGCTGCTTGTCATAACTTGTTGAAGAATAATGCCATTTCCACGTCACCTCCATATGCCCCCTTAGACTTACCAGAGTGATCTCTTCATTCTTCCACGTAGACCAACCTTCACCAAAATATCTTCTGAAAACTTACCACCTGTGACACCTATAATAAGTGAGTCTGTTATATTCACTTGTCTTTTTCTTCACGTGTATATTCAAAGTATGCTCATGATTAGTGGGAAAATGGTACAGCTTTCAACCTTGTCTTTCCTCACCCCATCCATTCCCTCCTGTCTGTCACCTTCACTGTGTTCTGTAGAACTTGAATTGTAAACTTTGTCAGGACAAGGAGCGTATCTTCACCTTGGAAGATAGCGATGCCAGGGTTGGGTGAAACCGTGTAGAAGTTGGTGGGTGTAACAACTCCCCTTCATTCAGGATAAATGTAAGAAGGAATTAAGCTCCTTTGGAATAAATAATTGAAATAAGAGCCTCTGCCCAGAACACAGGCCGCATGCAAGGCTGGTTCCAATCTGAGCTATGTCAGCCAGAGGGATTTGACTGGGGGCTTGAATGCAAACACAGGACTGGGTATTCTTTTGAATGGAGCTGTGTGAGAGACAATAGCCAGAGAAACACCAGAGAAGGCAGCACAGAAGTAATAGAGCAGGCAGAGATCACCTGTTGTGTGACCCTGAGAAAAATTTAGGAGCTTTTGGACAGTAAGCTGGCTATAAGGAGGCTTGGAAGAGCAACTGAAGAAACTCTTCTATTGTGTGTCTCCTGCTCCATTCAAGGAAATGGGACTTCATGTACATTTTTGTAAATAAAGAGGATTCCACTAAAGACACACCTGACTCAGGCAGCTTCTCCTAATGGAAATAACCCAGGGGACCCCAGTATTGCCTAACTGCTTTCCTCGGAAGCTTTTTAGTAGGTAAGCAAAAATCCACAGGTAGACAGAGTAGTCTTGCAAAAAGTAAAGAAATAGCTCCAGTCACCAAAAGGACACTGAGGGAAGAACTTAACTGGGAGGGGGTTCATTTGGCAGATCAGAGCCCAAAGCTCAAAGCTTTTCTCAAGGCCTTCGTTAAAAACCACCCTTTGCAAGCCTTCAGGGTTGCTGCATAGACTCTAGCCGAGAGTTTCAAAAGTGAGCACCTGCCCTTTGGAAACCAGACTCTTCCAAGTCTTTCGGGGTGGGCATCTGCAATCCCTGGTTATGTCTCAAACTCTTGGGCATTTATTTTCAAGGAAGGTAAATGTTGGGGCTTGATTAGGCTGACCACTTCTTTTGTGACCCATCGGTCTGAAGCATGAACTTGACTCAGGATCATGAGACTTGATGCTGCCCTAAGCAGCACTGATCTGTTTAAGTTGGAATTTATTGTCCTAAGCAACAAAAATCTTTCTCATTGTAACTGACAGGCGGCTTTGCTCCTTGGCTAAAGGATGTTAAGAGGTATGCGGCCTGTGCATCGGAGTGATGTGCCAAGAAATATTGTCCTGGACAGCATAGAAGAGCATGAGCTGATTTAGTTTTGAAGAAGTAGCTCCTGGCTTTAAAATGGTTTTAATTTAGTTACTGTGCTAAATGGAAGAGGGGCTGAGAAAATAAGAACTTTCTGCCTTTTTCCCCCTCTCTATTTGGACGGTGCAACGTAGAGTGCATTTATTCAGTTGAACTAGAAAGTCTGATTATTTTTTACCATGTAATGATTTGTCATCAGCTTGGTTTTCACCTAGTATGACTGTCAGATTTTGTTCCTTCTGTGTGTGGAATTGTCTCAACAGGAAGATGGATCAGTGACAGAATTTGTTGTGAAATATGTTCAGGGTTCTTCTCTTCTTCTTCCAGAATGAACTATTTTCTCTTCCTGTTTTGTAGACATGGATATTTTGACACTGCAATTCCTGCCTAGCGTGCCAAAAAAGTAATGACATTTTACTCAATAAAATTGTGCCACATATTTTTCATACCAAATGATGGAAGTGTTACATTACTGGGCCTCTGCTAGTTTTGAGGCAAGTTGTGTTTTTATTGATTAACTTATTTTCCAAAACTTGACACCAAAAACAACTGAAGGCTTCAGGAAGGGATGCAGCAGCAGCATTCTGGTTGTGTTTTGCTAATGCCTAATTTTAAATAAATATACAGAGAACTAACAAATCTCTGTGAAAATTAAACCTAGTCTCATGTGCTTGTCTGGAATTGTGGGCATTGCTCGTAGCTGTTCTGGTCCTTGCTTTTACAAAATAATACCATGCAAGTCCTCCATTTCCAGGCAGCTGTGCTTGAGCATCATCCGGAGCAGTATGAACATGAGTCTTTCTGGGATTGGCAGAATGCAGAATGTCTGAACCTGCTTGGTTGCAGCTGTTAAGTCCAAAGTCAGCTCCTAGCTTAGTTCTCAACATGGGCCTGCGCTTGACCTAGCTGTTCATTGCTGCAGCTGTAGATGTGTGAAGGGTGGGTGGATTGGGACAAGTCGTGGAAGATGAGGAAACTGGTTTAGTTATTGTAGCCTGCTTAATTTCCTTACTTTTTTAATTCCAACAGAGTCAAGTGTTGCTGTCAGATTAGTGTCTCAGCTGCGGTCGTTAAACTACATAGGTTATATGCTGGATGTTTCCTCGTTTCCAGCTACTAAATTAAGGGATAGCTAAAATATGTTGTATATAAAGCTAACATTACTTTTCCCCATCAGAAATTGGTTGCCACAAGGAGATAATTCTGTAAGAGAAACCTGTGATTGTAACTTGGAGGGGACGCAGTCCCCATCAGAATACCAAGGCACGGTCCAGTGTATGAAAGAGTTTGAAAATTGCTGGCCCAGATGACTTATTCTCTCTCCTGCTTTGCAACCCTTCTTGTCCCCATCGCCTCAGGCATCATTTCTGAGTAGCGAGGAACACTGCTTTTGTAGCGTGCTCCTCTCCAGCCAATCCAGAGTGAACCTGATCAGAAATAGAGCCGCGGTGTGATGCGTGCCAGGGAAGAACATTACCATGGGACCAGCCTATAGAATTTAAATGGAAAAAGCATAATGTGAGGGAAGCTCATCAGTGATGCTGTGCAGTTCATAATGAGTCACTTTCATTTTGTGTTTTGACAGAGTGGAAACAGCTTCCATGTGTTTGACCAAGGCCAATTTGCCAAGGAGGTGCTTCCAAAGTACTTCAAGCATAACAACATGGCCAGCTTCGTACGGCAGCTCAACATGTGTAAGTACCTCTTAGGCAGTTCAAGAACCTAAAACACGAGGCCCCTGCGCCCCCACTCCCCCTCTCCCCCCCCCCGCCTTGCTACAGTGTTCACCTCCTCTGTCTGCATCTTTGTGTAACTGGAAGGGCAGCACAGGAACATGCTTCCAAACCAAAGCAAACTAGAATGTTAGTGTTGAAGCTTCTTGTTCTCAGATTGGGGGGAGAGGGTTGAGAGTGCATCATATGGTTAGCCTCTGCTGAGGGGAGAGAACCTCTCTAGCACAGTAATCTAATGCCTTAGCAAAGAGGAACTTCCATCACAGTTTTCCAGATAAAGCAGCCTCTCTCAGGCTTCTCTCAGTAGTCGTCGTTCACATTGTGGTGTTCCTTGGCTCTTAGAATGAGAGCACTGCACACTTTCCTTGGTTTACCTTTCCCTAGTATTTCAGTGCAGACACCCATCCTTGCCTGGCGCGTGTACACCCTGAAGCCAAGAGAGATCACATCTGGAATTCTCCCAGAACTTCACTCCCTTTCACTTAGACTGAGCTCAGCATGTCTGACAGCTCACTGATTTCCTGTCAATTTCCTTAGCAGGCAGCTGATATGTAGGTCACTTTTTTAAGATACCAAGCCTGACCTGTTTAAAATCATTTCAGCTTGTTTTGAGGTCTTTCCAAATCTCATACTTGCTCTTTTCCATGACTCTGTCCCATCCCCTGCTTATGATGATCTAACCTGAGAATGGCAGCACCTGCCTTCATATGATAAGAGTTGCTGCTGGAAACAGTAGTACCCTGAGAAGGGGATGATTATTAAGGGAGGTAGGAGCTCTTTGTGGAGAGTTTCCTATCCCTTCCCAATAATAAAGTCAGAGAAGCAACCCCCAAAAAATCCAGGCCTGCCGTGGGGGTGAAGGAAGGTGTCAGTGAATCGGTTACACGCTTGGTTAGATCTGAAAGCTAACAACTTACCTCTGCTCCTCTCCCTGCCTGCGTTTTGTTCTGCTGTTGAAAGTGGAGCAGCCACTCCCCTCCTTTAGAAGCAGAGCCCAGCTTCTGCCGTCTGCTGACAAGCCAGGGAGGAGAGGTCATCAGGCTGTTTTACAGCGGGGAGCTAGACCTCACATAAACGGCTCATTGATCTCTCCAGCACTGTTTCCTCTGCTTGTCCCATTGTTGCAGCTGACGGGTAGAGGGGTGATTGCCACTCGCCTTTTGTGGGGTGGCTGCAAATATGGGATCATTTTGAAATAGGATTGATCTAAGTATTATAGTGTGTATTAAGGCAAGTGCTGCCTCTTCTGCTTTTGCTGTCGCAACCAGGGAGCAGAGATCATAGTCCTAGAATCAAGAAGAAAGGAAAATGTTAGGGAAGTCTCATCTAATTATTATACATTTAAAAAAATAAATTTTAAAGCACCGGAGTTAGACATTCACACAGTTCTCAGTTCCCTGCTTTTTCACAGTGGCAGGAATCAGCTGATACAGAATACAGGATTAGCATGTGTTGTAATGAAGTGGAAATATTTTTTAATCCTGTTTGTGCCTCAGTTTCCCCTGTATGCTGCATTGTTTCCCAGTGGATGGAAAAGGCTGATCGCTCTCAGAACAAGTGAAGAGACTTAGGTGTGAGTGTCGCCCAGTTGGCTGGACATTAGTCCCCATATCAGTGGAGTATTTTAGAAGACAATGGCAAGTCCAGTTGCCTGGACATTGACACCTTGCAACCAGCACTCCAGAGGGATGCAGATTTCCCCACCTCTACAGGGAAGCTGGGCACTGTTCCAGCTGGGCACTAGCTTGAATATAAAAGATGGGGTGGAGGGTTAATAGTTGGCTGCTGGAAGGAGTTGGGGCTCTCACCTGGTGTCTGACCCAGGAGTTCAGATGGAGAGAGACAGAGCTTGAACCAAGGGGTTCATTACAGCTTAGGTGAGCTCTGGGTTAGCTTTAACCTTTGGTTCTCTGTAGTACCCTAAGACTTCCTTTGCTGGGTTCCAGTTAACTAATAAACCTACTGTTTAGTTAATAGTATGTGAGTGTCTGTGCAAATGCTTGGTGAGGTGCATTAATCCTTGAGGAGTGTACAAGTTTCCGTTGGGGCCTGTCTGGGTTGGACTTGCTGAATGGAGCTCACGGTGTAAAGCAGAAGTGCTGAAGGCCCAAAAGTCCAATCTAAGAAGGTTGTGGAGCTGCATGGCTTACCCTGGAGGAAGAGCGAGACCCCATCAGGTCTGGCACCTTGCCTCCTAGAGACTGTTCCAAAGCTAGGGGCATAGCAACGATTCTGTGGATCCATACCATGGGTACATTGTTAAAAGTCAAGAAATAGCACATTCAATAGCTTTCACTCCCTAACAGTAACTCAAGCCTGGTATATGTAAACCAACTGGACCACAAAAGGTACCAGTATAGTTAAAGCAGTTCAACTCCCCTAGTGTGAATGCAATTTTATCAGTATAACAGTGCCTTCCTGTTGGGAAAGGGGTACACTTTTTGCTGATATTGCTTTGAGCATACTCGTTAGAGATTTCACCATTTATCTTTTTCAGTAGAAAAATTGCACCCATAACTCAAATTCTTAAATGGTACAAAACTGTGTAGATGAGGCCCTAGCATGGAATTGAAGAAAAGCAAAGAAAAAGGATACTCTGAAAGACCAAGTACAGTCAACTAGGAGCTTCCCATCCCCACTGCCAGCAGAATTTTGTTGCTTTCATACTTGCATAGTCCATGAAAGCTAGCTCATCTGTTACAGCAACTCTTCCCAGAGTTTTCCAGTGGTCTTAATTCAAGCAGTGTTACCCCATAAGCAAAGCAACCTTGAACAGCCTCGGGAGATAAGTCTAATCCTCAAAACAAAGTTCCCAGCATGCATCAGATGCTCCTTACCCTGACTAAGTGATTTCTTTCTTACCATTTCCAGAGTTCTAGGCTAAAAAGTCCATAGGCCTGAAATCCACACCCCTTCCACCTAAGGAGGTCATGTCTTGTTAATCACTACATTTTGTCCTGTGGGTGAAGATTAGACACTCCTGCTTTACTGAGTTGTGTAATAATCCTCCTGAGATGTGTTGCCTGTGAGACTTTTCTTACTATGAAACAGCTGTACACTAAAAGAAGCTTTCTAATGCACTGGGTTGTACTCACAACTCACCAGTCCAAAAGTATCAAATGTTTGAATACCCTTTCTTCATCTACGTTTTCTGCTACTGTCACTTGATATTGTGACGATGGAAAGCTAGGCGGTAAATAGATCCCAGGGAGACAACCTTGACAAGGCTTTAAATACACAGTGCTTTTCCTGAGAAGAGTCTCTTGCTGGAATCCCTCTCACAACAGAGCTGAGAACTGAAGCAAACAATAACCTTGCTTTAGATGGAGAAGAATGTGTTATAGTTAATTGTCAAAAGTACAACTCTTGCTTACATTGGTTGTAAGTAACTGAACGATCAGCCAAAACATTCTTAGTTAAAGACTGTATTTTTAACATTCACCTTGTTCTTTCTACTCTACATTGCAACAGGAATTGATTTATTTTGTTTTAGTGAGGAGCAAAGTTAGAGTTTGGACCAATCCAGACTGAGGTGTGATTTCAGAGTGTCCATAACCCAACTGGTCTAGTTTGCTGGAAGAAAAGTTAAGAGGTTGTTATTGATTCTGGGGATTAAAAGTATTGCTTAGTAGAGGATGTGCACTGAGTTTATTAGAATCTGCTTGTTTGGTTTTCATGTTGTAGTAATGTGGCTATTGCAATAGTATCTTTCTTGAATTGTTCAATGCTTATTTAGTAGAATTTTGCAATTCTATAATCTTGGGTTTCTCCCTAGTAACATTTCAGTATAAAAAAAAATTATATGGGCCCACAGTGCAATTTGGTAAATGTGAAGTTATCCTCTTTAGGTGGCTAATTTGAATAGTTTAGATTCACTATCTGGCATTAGGACAGTAAATCCAGTTATATTGTTGCAAGTAATCTACCATAAGCCATAAAATAAACATTCTAAGGGAAAAACAGGGAACCCTCCTATTTTCAGTGCTGGCTGCTGTACTGACACATGGTGTTTTCATGGAAATACACCAGACTAGGAGCTACCTTTCTGGGGTGTAGGAGTGGGAGTACATTCTGTTCAAAACCTGAAAACGATTTACACTGTTCTGGAATCTGTCTAGTTCTATGGTAATGCTAGTTCAGTGCTCTCTGCAAATGCACTGTACTCTCTCTTCTAGAACCCAGACTTGTGTTACTACTTAGTGCTATCTTTTCTTTGAGAATATGCAAGGAAGTGCAGAACTGACATGGTTGTGTATGTAAATTGTAGCACCTCTTAAAGATCTGTAGATGACTTTGTGCCTACTCTTCCCTGCCAGCTCAGCAAAGCAGGAATATGATGGGATTATCCTAGAGACATTGCTTCAAAACAGTCTGCTCAGCTTCCTCTCAGCACACAAATGCCTACATTTACCTTTTGGCTTTGAGTTCTTGAGATAGGCAGCAATATAAAGGATGCCTTTCATACACCCATCACATGGAGGCTATATCAAGGATTAGCTTTAATGCTCCAGATGTGGGCTTTAGAAAGTATTTGTGTTAGAAAGGATGACCGTTTCATTACCTTTCAACACTAGTCCTTTGAATAACTACAGGGCATGATGTGTCTGTGGTTCATGACCAAGGTCTTTGGTTTCTAAGGATCACTTGAATAAGAGAGAAACTGGCTAATGTCACTACAGTAATGTACAATTTCTCTAAATCATTTACTTGCTGCTGCAGTGCAGGAAGTTCTTTTCAACCACAGCTGTGGTCTAACAAACTTAAATAACACTTCAGAGCCACCACTCTTGATTTATCTGAGTGATTTACAAAATTGGCACACTCCACAAATATTTTGCAGTGGATTTGTATGCTCTTGAGTGGTTTTTAGGTGTTCTAAATGTGTTTGAAGTTTTGAATACATCACTGTTACCTAAGCTGCTCAAAAAGCACTTTTCAGCATGTGGCTTCTTTCCCTTTCCCACTGAGCAGTAGAATTGCAGTGTCACTTTCTTACCACCAGACCGTATAACATCCCTATCAAGAGCTACCCTTCTAATACACCAGTTTTAACAAACCACTCAAAACCAGGAAGTTCCTAGTTGAGGGCTCAAAATTTTAAACAAAAGGTACGGACCAAGTTGATGTGTTTCTTTTTGGTTATTTTAAACCTATTGTTCTTTTGAGGGTGAAGAGGGATTGGCGCAAAAGCCATATAAGACCATCTAATATGTGTATCTTTCTGCTGAAAGGTCAAGATCATCTAGATGTTTAAACCCCTCCTCATGAACCCTTTACAGACGAGTATAATTGCTCAGATGGGAGCCATGCAAGATACAGCAGGCTGTGCTGTTCAGAGGAAGAGTGGCTTTGTGGTTGAGGCACTGGCCTGGGAGATTGGAGCTCTGTTCCCGGCTCTGCCACAGACTCTGTGACCTTGGACAAATGATTTTGGCCACTTCTGCATGCAAACTGTGGTCAGCACACATTATGTTGGCGTACAGCCGCCAAGCTTTGTCTATCACTCAGAAGCGTGCATACTTGGCTGCTTACATTGGTGCTGCGTAGACTCATTGAGCGTGCTGGTGTCTGAGAAGTACAGTACAGCACCAGTAGGTATCCCAGTGTGCCACGTCCTGCTGTCCAGTGCAGTGCCTCTTGGGAAGCTTTCAGTGTGTTGTGAAGTAGAAATGGCTGGCCCAGAGATGTCTGGGAACTATGGATCAAGTTCCCAGCACACAATGTTCTGCATCTCAATGCCATCTGTATCTCCTATTTTTCACTCCTTTTTGAAAAAATCCCAGCCCCACACAGTATTTTTCAGTGTCTCTCTCAGACAGAAGCAGGGAGCCCACAGACCTCTGCACTCTTCTTGTAAACGTTGCAAGTACAGGATGCACGGTTCTGTGTTTGCAGATGCACAGAAATGCTGGAACAATGGAGATATAACTGTTTCTTTAAGGGCTGTTTGAGGGACAAGCTGAAAGGACAGTTCAAGGTTGCTGGTATTGGTGGAGCGAAATACCGCTTGTGGGCCTCAGAAATAAGCACTGACTGCTGGGGTTGCATCATAAGGGAACATTGGGGATGAGGAGCAATGGTTGCAGAATTTCCAGAGGCAAAAGGCCACGTTCCTGGATCTGTGGGCCAAGCTCGACCCAGCTCTCCAATGCATGGACTCTAGAATGAGTTACACCGACAGTGGAGAAGCAAATCGTGCTCACACTTTGAAAGCTTGCAAGGCTGTATTGCTATCTATCGGGAGAAATCATTTTGAAGCTGGAAAATCCACAGTGGGGGCTGTCAGTCGTCTCTTGCTCTGCAGAATTGACTCTTCACAGAGCACAGGACACAGTGGGTGCATTTGCAGCAGTGGAGTTTCCAAAGTGTGGTGGGGCAGTAGATAGCGTGCGTATCCCTATTAAGGCACCAGCACGTGTTGCTGTTGAGTACATCAACAGAAAGAGCTACTTTTCAGTGGTTAGGCAAATGTTGGCAGATGACTGGGAGTGCTTCACAGTTACCAGTGTATGGCTTCCTGGTACACACATCTTTAAAAACACAGGCCTGTTCGGAAAGCTGCAGGTAGGGATATTCTTTCCTGACTGGCAGATTACAATTGGTGATGTGGAAATGCCTGTAGTGATTCTGGGTGACCCAGCATACCCTCTGCTCCCCTAGCTCACGATGCTGCACACTGGTTATCTTGACAGCATTGAGGAAAGGTTCATCTATTGGCTCAGCAGATGCAGAATGACAGTTGAAGGTATTTTTGGTAGATTCAAGGGAAACTGACAATGTTTCTGGCTAGATTAGACCACAGTGAGAAAAATTTCCCAATTGTTGTAGCCACCTAATATCTGAGGCAAATGGGGGAAAGCTGCTGGCAGGGGTGGAGTGACTGTCTGCTGACTTGGAACAGCCAGACACAAGGACCAGTGGAGGCTTTGAAAGGGCACTTTAATCATCAGCACAGGAGAGTCCTGTTCTGGAGTGTTCCTTGGGATTGCAGCTTGAGGTGCTGCTAAGAATTATGTAATGCTTGCTTTAAGTTTATAAGTATGGCTGGCTATTTGTCTGACATGAATTATGCGGTGCATGGTTTGCACTTACAAGTGCTGTTGGCTTTGACTCCTGCTGCACATTCTGCAGTATTTGTTGTGAACTAATAAAGATAATTTGATTCTCTAAAGCTAGAACTTTACTGAGTGTTGAAAACACATTGCAGAAAATCAATGTGCCTCCGCCCGGCTAGACTGGGGTGGAGTCTCAAGCAGGTCCAGGTTTGTGGCATGGCACTAGAGTCCCCACCATGTCTTCTAACCCTTTTCTCCTCCTTTCTGTTCACAGCCGTGGTCTTTGTCTCAGCCTCCTCTGAGGTATCCACAGTGCTCTGCGGGATGCTTGTGAGCTCTTCGCCAAGTGTAGTTAGCAGTTTCTTGTACAAGCAGCAGGTCTACAGCAAAGCATCAGATTTGTTGTTGCACTCCCTGGTCTCATGATATCCCTGGTGAAATTCCTTCACTTTCACGTGGCACTGCTGCTGGTCCCTGTCATACCTCTTCGCCTGCATTCCCGCCCCCCCCCCCGCCCCCCGCCGCCGCCCTCCCCCAGTCTACTCAGACGTCCATGTTTCTACACCTGGCCTGTAGCTATCCTTGCACAGCCTCTTCTCCCCACAGGTTCAGGAGATAATAATTCCTGTCCACACCAGGCAGGAGCATAGCTACTGCATGAAGCCGGCATAGTCGGCTGTGCAGTTGCACGCAACAAGGATGAGTTGCTAGGTGGGTAATCAGGAAAAGGCATTTAAAAATAACATGGGCAGTTTTTAAAAGGGGGTGGAGGGGAGGGTGACCTTCAGGTTTCCGTGATCCTGGGGCAGTGGATTTAAAAATTGTGACCAGAGCAATCGTTGTCACAGAGAACAAAGCATTGTGAACAGCTGTTAGGGGACTCTTAGAGTTGATACATCATTCAGTTTCTACACTCACATTGTGTTGATCTCAGTAGGTTGACTGTGGCTCTCTGCCATTTGGGGAGGTAGTTTTACTGTGTCGCTGTCATAGGGCTCCTCCATTGGCCAGAGACAAATTTGAGTGTAGTCACGTGCACAAATAGGTTGTCACAAGAAGACTTATGTCAGTCTAACTTCGTAGTGTAGATATGACCTTACCCAGCCGAGGTTCTTCATCTTACGAATGGGGATACTTCCCTCCCTCATAGTGGTGCTGTGAAGTACTCAGATGCTACAAAGAATACCAAAAAATGCTAAATAAAATCAGAAGGGTGCTCATCCATCTGTGTAGATGAGTACCCTTCCCCCAGTGAAGTGTTACTCATGCCAGGAGCCCAACACCCCTGTCTTGTTGATGAGATGCAAAACCAAGATTCTGATCAGTCTGCTTCATTACAGATTCCATGGCACTCTTGAGGTGTTAACCCCAATGTCTTGGCTAAATTCCAACTCTGATAGTTACATTCCGCCTCCTTAAATTTCCTTCGCAGTTCGTTAGCCATGGTAGAATTCACTTTCTGCTCTATGTTCTTGTTGTGGTACTGCTGGGTATTATTAATGGCTGCGGAGAATCATCACAAAGGTGTTGGTGTTTCAGTCACGGATGAAGCGTCGGGCAGGTGTTTGTGTGCGTTGTGTGGTGCCGAGTGTATCAGTGCTGATGGTACTCAGCAACCATCCTCTCCCTCAAATTGGATAAATGGCAAGGTCTTTGATGTTATGTGAATTGCCTGTATTCATTTCAGGTGTCCCTTTTTGCCATTATTCTTAAAGAAAAATGTAGCTAACAAGTCTTTCCTTCTGATGCCTTGTACTGAACAGTAAATTCGGGTGTTGCCTAATCCCCAGATGTTTAATGTCATTAGGCCTTCCTGTTTTATAAGAGGTGGTGTGCTGGGACCTTGTCCCCAAGACACGTAGCAAGTCTGGGGTTCTTGTCTGAGATAAACCCCAGTGACTGCAATTCCCCTTTTCCTCCATTGCTCTGTGCTCCCCATGTGCTGCACAGCTCCTTTGGGATGGAGCTGGCACATGGAAAATAAAGTGGTTTGACTGTGGTGGAACCACCGTGTTTGCTGTCAGCCTAGCAGAAGGGTAGAGCAGGCAGTGTTGGAACGTCTGCTGCTGGGAGAGGGGTTGGAGGAGGGGATATAGGTGGCAGAGTGCATCCGCTCAATGGGTTAATGACCCCAATGACCATTGATGTAGTAGAGCGCTACATGTCTCAGAACTTGGCAAGCAGTGATAGATGTATGCTGGTTGTCACATTCTCAATCTCTAGATTGCTCTGCTTTTCTCAAATTATCCTTCTCTGACTTTCAGATGGCTTTCGAAAAGTGGTCCACATTGAGCAGGGTGGTTTGGTGAAGCCGGAGAAGGACGATACTGAATTTCAACATCCATACTTCATCCGAGGCCAGGAGCAGCTGCTGGAGAATATCAAGAGAAAAGTAACCAGCGTAAGCGTACATCAGATATGCCAAGCCCTGGGGGAACCTCTGTGAACTAACGGCGATACTGGCTCTGTGTTGGTCAGGAAAGCAGCAGCATGGTCTGGGTTAAAAAAAGGGTTTTGGACACTGTCGTTTTCATTCTCTGCCAACAGCTTTTTTAGTTGACCCTGCAGCGCGTTTCATGCATTCACAAGCTGCAGTGCCAACAGGCTAATTAGCTGGCAGTAGATACTTAGTGCCCCAATTTCTCTGGTTGCTTTCTTAGTGCTCTCTTAGCATCTGGCTTGGTTATGATGCTGCTTGGAATGCCCTGGAGACAACTGGGAATTTGGCCTGTAACAAAGCAGCCAAATTCACTCTGTCCTAAAAAATTGGGAGCCAATGTCACCTCCAAATTTCTCTTTCTGTAGTGTCTGTAGGAGGTTCAGCCTAACATAGGCGGTGGCAAACTTTCCACTCCCATAGGAAGGCGTCGGAGAGCAGCTGGACCTTTGTTGTAGAACAGGGATGGAGCAACACAGTCACTGGCTAAACCTACAGCCTTCACTTGTAGTGTTTTCAGCCTAATGACAAAAAATTCAGTTATAGGTCCTTTGAAGATGAAACTCCATATTTGTGTCCTTAATATGCTGGTTCTGGTAGCAATGGGAGCAGCAAGAAGTACAGGTGCATAGGCACCTAGAAAATCATTTGACTTGTTAACCTCCCAAATACTAATCACTGCACTTTTTCTTTGAACTGGGGTAACCCAAACTTCAAAATGCCACTCACAACTGCCTTCATTTTTAGTAGCTGTCTGGCCTGCCTCGGGTAGGGCTCTCCACACACGCACTACTCAGTTCTGATCTCAGCAGATGCTACTTCCTATCACAGTGAAACATTGCATGCTGGGATGTGTGATCTGCACGAGGCAAATCTGAATTAAAGATAAAGGCAACCATGGACCGAACTGGACTTGTGGGCTTGACAATGCTGCCAGGTGTGAAAAGCCTATTGCTGCCTCACTGATGGATTTGAGGAACCCTGTTCAGAAAAGAAGTGTTCTTAGATCTTTTAAAGTCCTGCCTTTTGTGTGTGCTAGATAGTCGTCTTGTTGGGAATCGATGTTGTTGTTACTTGTCACAATAAAAAGGCATTTTATAGAAGTATTTCATATTTTATGTGCCAAACATTTCTCGTGAACTGTCAGGGCTACTGCATTAGCTCTGAAATGTGGGTGGAAGATGCAGCCATCCAGGGTTTCATTTACCCTTTTCCAAATACCATTCCAGGCAACCCATAGAGGGCAGTGCACTCCATTGTGATGAAGTCCCCATGTGCTCTAATAACTAAGTGCCACTGTCGCTGAGAGGCATATAGTACCTCCACACAGCTGCAGTCAGTGAATGATGTACCACATTGTGATGTGCAGATCCCGAAGAGAGCTGGCCTGCTAGCCAATAAAGATGAGATGGCTGGCTCTATGGATGTGGGAAAGCGGTGGGAATGATATACCTTCACTTTAGCAAAGCTTTTGATACAGCCTCCCATAGCATTTTTGCCAGCAAGTTAAAAAGTATGGGTTTGGTGAATGGACTATAATGTCGGTAGAGAGTTGATTGGATCATCTGGCTCAATGGGTAGTGATCATGGCTCAATGTCTAATTGGCAGCTGGTATCAAGTGGAGTGCCCCACGGATCAGTCGTGGGGCTGCTTTTGTTCAACATCTTCATTAAGGATCTGGAGGATAGGATGGATTGTATCTTCAACAAGTTCCCAGTGACAGTAAGCTGGAGGGAGTGATGGATACACTGGAGGGTAGGGATAGGATACAGAGTGATCTAGACAAATTGGAGGATTGAGCCAAAAGAAATCTGATGGGGTTCAACAAGGACAAGTGCAGAGTCCTGCACTTAAGACGGAAGAATCCCATGCACAGCTACAGACTGGGGACCGACGAGCTAGGCAGCAGTTCTGCAGATAGGACCTGGCAGTTATAATGAACAAAAAGCTGGACATGAGTCAACAGTGTGCCCTTGTTGCTAAGAAGGCTAATGGTGTATTGGGCTGTGTTAATAGGAGCATTGCCAGAAGATTGAGGGAAGTGATTATTCCCCTCTGTTCAGCATTGGTGAAGTAATATTTGGAGTATTGTGTCCAGTTTTGGGCCCCCCACTTCAGGAAGGATGTGGACAGATTGGAGAGAGTCCAGCAGAGAGCAATGAAAATGGTTAGGGGGCTGGAACACATGACTCATGAGGAGAGTCTGAGGGAACTAGGTTTATTTAGTCTGCAGAAGAGAAGAGTAGGGGATATGAGAACAGCTTTAAACTATCTGAAGGGGTTTCCAAAGAGGATGGTGCTAGGCTGTTCTCAGTGATGGTAGATGACAGAACAAGGAGCAATGCTCTCAAGTTGCAGTGGGGCAGGTCTAGGTTCAATATTAGGAAAAACTTTTTCACTAGGAGGGTGGTGAAGCTCTAGAATGGGTTACCTTGGGAGGTGGTGGAATCTCCATTCTTAGAGGTCTTTAAGATGCAGCTTGACAAAGTCCTGGCTGGGATGATTTAGTTGGGGTTGGCCCTGCTTTGGGTTGGGGTTTGGACTCCTGAGGTCCCTCCCTTATTTTCTATGATACTATGAAAGGTGGAAGGGTGCCACTATTTGAACAGGTGAAATGTGTTAACCCTTGTAATTGCTGACAGGTTCATAGAGCTCTTATATGTTAAAGGCTTTGTACATATCGGGCTGTTGTTCCCCTTGAATTGTTTATCAGGAAAATGAAACAGGCCTATCAGAAGCTTCCCTTCATCTGTTTAAACACTTGCAATGGGGATGAAGAGGCCAGCTGACTCAGCCTGCTGCTCAGCAAGCACTGGAGGAAGCTCCCCATCCTGTCTCCATGGTCTGTGCTCTGGTCTTGCTCTCTCTTTGCCTTGAAGAGTGAGCTCTGTCTGCTCTTTATCTCCCTTAGTCTTTTAAACAACAGCTGCTTTGATTCTTTAGGGATGTTCAGATTTAGCAAAATTAGACCTAAGAGAAATGTTCTCTGCTAAACATAACGTGCTTGATTCCAGAGAACAATAATTGTCTATCATACATCTTCAATAAAACCCCAGTGATAAATGTGCTCCCTTGGTCTTCCGAGCTTCTCAACACAATGTCTAGTTGAGGCTGGTCTTCACTGCGTTGTTAGTTTGAGTTACACTCAAACTATGCCGCTAACCCAACTCCCATCCATGTACACTGCTCTAGGTTGAGTTAAGTGGTGCTTTAAGCTCGCGCTAGCTGGCCTATCTTGGGGTGAAGAAGTGGGCTGAAGTTTTGCTGCTGATGATCTTTGAGTTAGTAAAGTGATGGAGACTCAGTCGCTTGAGTCACTGCTCCTCACCTGCGAATCTAATCACACGGTGTAGCTGGAGTTTCATGGAATAGTCACATTTACTCTGCTCTCGTTCCATGGACTAGCTTGTTAGCACACTTGAGTTAACTGTTGCAGTGAAGACAGACCTTTAGAATGTCATGCTCTCAAATTAGATACCCCTTTTGCAGTAGAAGACTGTACACTTATTCAGAAAGTCAGTACAATGCTGATAGCTGTTGTTCAACCTTAGAGTTTGCGTTTCTAACCCAAAAGGATTCTTATCATTCAGGCAACGGAATAGTCTACAAATGATAGCCTTGTAGAGAAGTTATATAGTAGGTGGCTGATCTGAGCTTGTTTGATTCTGTATAGTTAGACTGGTAGGAGGGTGCGTGGGTAAAGGGAAGGAAGATGATTCATGTGCAATACCATCTTTGATGCTTAGAGAACAATTTTATAGGGTGAAACCTCACTGGCCTCCT
The DNA here is from genome assembly GCA_007922155.1 of Mesoclemmys tuberculata. Lineage (NCBI taxonomy): Eukaryota > Metazoa > Chordata > Testudines > Chelidae > Mesoclemmys > Mesoclemmys tuberculata. Next base: position 17,237,919 of record ML675632.1, on the reverse strand, counting down.
CTTTTTTATCTCCAGGTATCCAGTATAAAGAATGAGGATATAAAGGTTCGACAAGACAATGTAACCAAGTTACTGACTGATGTACAGATGATGAAAGGAAAGCAGGAGAGCATGGATTCCAAACTGATAGCCATGAAACAGTACGTATCTGGGGAGGGCAGGAAATGATGAATAATGTGATCCATTGGACTTCCCTCTGAAAGTGTTGTGTTCAAGACCTCCTCTGGGTGGAGTCTAATTGCTTTGCATTGCTCTCTGGTCTCTGCTCTTTGCCAGAATCCCAGTTGTCTCAGGTGTGTAACCTGGAAGCTTTAAGAGGCTTTCTCTCCAGGGGAAGTAGGAGCTGGGGTTTGGGAAGGCTTTTGAACACCACTAAATCCTCTTAAAGACCTTTGTTGAATAGTGACAAGCCCTGCAACACTAGACAAAGAGTAAGGCTGTACTAACTTCCCTCTGAAAACCAGCTCTGCCTCAGATGTCGGCCAGAGAGGCTGCTAAGAACAGAGTGCTATCTTCCCTCTTATATGGTGTCACAACCAGCAGTCTGAGTCTGTGCCTGGTGCTGGATTCTTTCTCTTGGTTCTCTTCCATGAGAATGTGAATATTCTGTTCTCCGTGTTCTTATACCATGCCCATCACCATGGGGTTCAAGTGCCTGGATAATTTCTATCCATCTGTTCTAATACTGCTGTCTTCTTCCATCCCGCGCATGCACAATTTAAATCTCTACTTCTTGCCAGCAACCCAATGCTTCTCCCTTGGTTGGAAGTATAGAGCGTGTGATCTTCTCTAGTCACCATTTGTGCTCTTTGCCTAGTAATCGTTAGTGCTCTGTGATGAACCCCAATCATCCCTTCACTGAGACTAAACCTGCCCTCTCCCTCACACAGGTCAGATTAGAATTCAGAGGTACACAGCCTATGCCTATTGTGGTCTTTAATCCATGCAGCAACCCAATGGCTGGTTTTCCTGCCCAATGGCAGGATTTGTTTTAAAGTTATGATCTGCCAGTTAGGAGATTTAAACAGATTTTTCAGAGCCTCCTAAGGGATTTAGAGACCCAAGTTCCATTAATTTTAATGGGAAGTGGACATCCAGATCCCTTGGGAAGATTCACAGATGTTGGCAGGGTGGAATAAATCGTCCATTATTCAGTATTTTATGACCTCCCACGTGAGATTTGCCTCAGGATTAGTGAGAGCAAATGTTAATGTTTTGTGCCTTATGTTTTGAAGAGCCACCCGCCAGTGTTCCTAAAGCCTGTCCTGCTGCAGTTTACGAAAAGGGGAAGATGCTATGTCAGATGCAGCTCTACCCTTCAGCTCACTTGCTGGACAGAGCAGGCAGGCAGTATGGGTATCTACGTGCTTGCCCGGTGGAGAGCACATCTTCCACACTGCCTTCCGAGATCTCCCTCCTCCTGGATTCCATTGCTACACCTTGTACTTACATCTCACTTCGGTCGTGCTGTTCATGAGCGTGGGGGTGGTAGAAAACCTGCTTTGTCTCACAGTTCTAGTGATTCTCTTGATCTTCTGCATGCCCTTGGGTACGAGTGCCCAGCCCCTGCACCTAAGCTGCTGTGTGAAATGCAGGTCTTTTCAGGCTCTTCACTGCCAGCTGAGAAAGAAACATAGATCTTCCTGTCTGCTCCAGTAAGCAAAAGTGTCATGTAAAATATCACTGCACAATGAAGAATATCTGCTTTTTCTGTGCTCTGGTGCAGGGTGGGGGGCTGTTTGCCTGCAGGCAAAAGGAAACCAAGTGATTCATCTGGCAGACTCTGAATGGAGAACTCTCCTATGCAATCAACATTGAAAATGACCAAGAGCTACCTTGATACAGTATATTGCATCTAGTTTGTAGCCTGATGGGGAGTTTTTTGTTCATTAGAGAAGAATGTCTTTAATGTTCATCTAAAACATGCAAGTTATAGCAGATGACTTGTCTGTGTTAAATGTTAGAGGATAAACCTGTGTCCCTAAGGTGGGAGTTAATTTTTCATCCACTTTTCCTGGAAAATTAGGCAGGTGCCTAAAACCAATCTAAGGTTGCTGCTTGCTTTGATGTAGTGCATCTGCTGGCAGCTCTGGACCCAGCTGCTGTGTATGTCACTCAGTGACCAGGTAGATAGCAGTATTCCTCTAGCACCCCACCTGCACAATTGATTCCTTTTTACTTTTTTCATAGGGAATACAGAGCTTGAGAGAGCTTGCAGCAGCCAACCTGGATCCCTTTGGCCAGTCTTGTGGTCCTTCATTGCTTCTGAGATGTATTTCTGTCACTCGTGTTTATTTGTATGCACACAGATAGCCACTGACTTCTTGCTGGTGTGACAGCAATAGAAATGGAAGAAACCTGAAGAAGAGTTCTTTTTTGGGTGATGGCTGGTGAGTCTTGCCCACATGCTCAGGGTT
>ML675632.1:17183065-17230502 GCA_007922155.1 Mesoclemmys tuberculata | reverse complement strand
TTAGCAATACCCCCCAGCTTCGTATCATCCGCAAATTTTATTAACATTTTATTATTATTAAAATGTTATTAAAATTTTATTATTAATTCAGAAATAAGAGCAAGAGCATCATGATAGTTAAATTGAGCTGTGCTTTCATTCTCAGCCCGTATTGTAATTGAAAATGACCCTTTATGCTAAGCACATGAAAAATTCAGCCCAAAGTGGAATTTGTTTGGTGCACTTGACGATTCAGACACTTCTAGGTTACTGGAATATACAAAGTGGTTTTTCATAACTTACATTTTAGTTGCTTTTTTGTGCTTTTATTCACATTGAGGGCTAAATCTATGGCCTCTCAAGAAATGTAGTATAGAAATAACGGTTTGAAACTGCCATTCTGAGGTCTGGAGTTCTTGTATGTGCCATCGCACGAGTACTTTTCCATCTTCGTGATTACACAGACCAACAAAAGCAGTCCATGGCTTTGAATAATTGTTTCCAAGCAAAAATCAACCTGTTAACCCAATGTTGTTGTTGGAGCCCCTCAATCTCTGTAATTATGTACAGCCACATAGTTATTACTGTGTAATTGCCCCCTCTCCTCTCAGTTGTTGGTCCAGTTCAAGCTTTGATTACTGAATTGCCTCCCCCATTCGCTCACACGGCTTGTTTGTGAAGTATATTGAACACCTCCCTTTGCACCTCTGGTTGCTTGCCGCACCTCCTCTCACCAGCTTATGATGTTTGCCATAACAGCCATGCATTGATTTACACTAACAAGTTATTTTACCGTTCTGAGTAGAATTCTGATTCTTGTGCTTAAAATAGCCAATTGTGTTCACTTTGATAGTTTTACATAGAAAATTATAGGAATCTGTTGGGGAAAAAGTCACCCATTTTAACCTTATCCCTGTGGTCGGGTTGTAGTTATCTTCTTGAGGTATTTCAAATGAGGCAGATGAGTGACCAATAAGTAAAATTAGACCAAGTGAAAATTAGGCTGGTCTTGAATTTCTCCAGTTTCTGTTGGCCTCCATTCCTCCTTCTTCTGTCTTTGTTTCTTCTGGGTCTTTAGTTCCAGTTTTAGAAGATTCTGTAAGCCAAAAGCTTTCTTCTGGGATCTTCAGGCTGGAACTGTTTTGGCTTTAAACTGACAGCCAAAATTAAAAAGCTGCTGGCTCTTTCACAGTGCCACACACAGCCTGGGGTTGAAGTATTCCTTAGTATCTGAAAATAATGTTTCTTCCTGGCTCCAGACCAACCCGTGTCTCAAGGAACAAACAATTCTGTAGCTTGTGAGTGTTTCTAGGAGTTATCAGCTAGTCTGTAAAGAAAAAGTGGCTTATCTTGACCCTAGGGCTAAAAGGCATCATTATTTTGTAACTTCTTACCCTGGCAATAGTCATGCACTTGGAACACTTTTTCACTTGTGCACATGCACCCTCCGTTAGGATAAATTGGCTTCTGGTCAGCAGCTGTTTTGGAAAAGAAGATTCACATAGTCTGTCTGGCTTGTAGCATTAAAGTTGGATCGTTGATTTAGTAGAACCAGCATAGGGAAGCAAACCCAGCAGATCTGAGTTGGGAATGGATCTTGTGATTGTTTATGCTGACTGGTTCTTTTGCTGGGAGGAAGAGGAAGGGCTCTACTTGGCCACTAGTGCCCCTCTCCCTCTTCTAGTCATGGCTAATGCTCTGACGGTACCACACACACTCACACGCTGTCTCTCTCCAGCTTGCTTTGCTAAGTGCTATTACCCTTGTGCAAAACACAAAGCAGGAAGGTGAGGCAGAGAAGTTGTCACTTCCTAGTGATTCATTGGCTCTGCTTTTGTCCATTGGGAATTGAAGTGTATCCGAAAGTTTAATTTTAAACAGACTGTTGAAAGCAGTGGGCTAGCCATAGTGTCTGCACCTGTTTTTATCAGCTTCCCCCGTCTCCTTCAGGGACTGCGTTTGCTTTGGCTTGGCGCGTGAAGCTTTGCCATGGAACGCTGAGAGCACTTCCTGCTGACCGGACTCTGTTTATAAGGCCTGCCGCTTTTACAAGGCCCCAGTTGCTAACAGAATTTAAAAGTTAAAATTTCTCTTGATAAAAATAAATCTGAACAGACATCAGAACTTGGCCTTCGCTGTACAATTCCTCTTCGCCAGAATGCATTAACCGTATGCAAAACTCCCAGTAAATCATATCAAATAATTTTGACCCATGTAACTTTCTTTATCGTTTCAGGGTTCCAAAAGCAACAAATAATATATTATCTTTTGACAGTGAGCTGAGGGGATAGAGTTTGCATTAGAGCGTTTGTTGAAAAGATTGAATCCATCAGTGTTAGGTGAGAGAAAAGCTGAGTTAGGACATAATGAAGCCAACTAGGTGATATCCAAGCTGTTAGTCACCCTGCTCAGAAAACCTAGTTAATGGAAGCCTTCCACTTTCTGGCACTAAACTGCTTGAAGTCATTTGGGGGTTGAGTAGCTGAACAATTTTCATAGTTCTAAACTTAAAATGAGGGTTAAAGGTAGACCTTTGCAACCCTCTTTTCTTTCTACTACCCTTGAGGAGTAGTTAGAGCAACAGTTTTGCTCTAAATATCAGTTTAACAGGAGTGGAAAAAATGAGGCCCAGTCTATATAGCAAAGACATAAAATCTGTAAGAGGATCTTGTGTGAAACTGCTGGCTAGCAGTTTCTGTGTTTTACACTATACTTTATGAACTTGTAATCTTGTGTCCATTCCTGAAGATTGGGCAAAAGATCTGTGCAGGAGCAGTGGCTAGGTGGCTCACTAATGTGTCTTTCCAGGAAGATGGGCATGGAGTCTTAAACTGAAGCCCCTCAGTTGGTAAACTGGTGGTAGGCATAAAAATAGGCTTTTTGGTGAATATAAAATCCACCTGGAACTTGCTCTGTTCTGGACAGCCACAGACCTGGCAGAACAGGACTTTTCTAGTTCCACACAAGCCCTGTGCAAGCACCCTAATATGCTTTTATTTTATAGTGTCTATCAGTGGACTGGGTTTGTCACAGAAGGCACGTATGGTCTCTGTCCCCAAATGTTTGTCAGCTAGTGGGGAGAGGGAGGATGAGAGTAACAGTGATGTGATCAGATCATGCCATATTCAATTAAAGCATGTGCACATGTTAGTGCATTTCACTTCCTGTATATGTAAAAAGAAAATCTCTCAGGAAGAGAGGAATGTGGGTGAATACTGACTCGCTGAGGGTATCCCCGGAGTAGTGCATTTTTCGTGAGGAACTTGCAGCTGGAGAAGATAGAGTACGGGAGTGCTGTATGTGTAGAGGGGCATTGAAGGAGGTGGAGATGCTTATGGGACAAACAAATGAGACATCACAGCTGGCATCATGGCAGTGAGCCGAGCTCTAGCTAATTTGCAATGTACTACTCCTATTTTAGCAATCTGGGTCATTGTACAGTCTTACTGTCAAGGTATCAGAGTGCCTGTCATGAATGGAAGCTGCTTTTGGCATGTTATAGATGTCAGAGTAGAAACCCTGGCAGCAGATCAGGATTTTCTGAGCCATGGCCATTTTTCATTAAAAATCCAGCCATCTGTATTGAAAAAAGAGCTCATTTTCAAGAAGTATCCCATTCTGCTCCCTGTTTTGTGCCCAAAGAATCAAGAGCACAGCATTTGAAGAGGAATTCCACTGCCCCAGAGCATGGACCTGGGATTCATTCAAACCTCTTCCAAATGCTGCTACACAAAGAGAACGTGAGAAATCCTTGTTAGCCAGATTGCTGTTGATCCAAGCAATACTAACCTTAGGGGTGGCAGGTCTTTTTTCCCCATGTTGTTGTAGTGTGAAGATAGACAAGCCATGCACTGTGAAGCTGACCTTGCCTTGAGGGCACAATGGTGAAGATTTGCCCTCACCCCAGCTCCTTGATATGGATTTCCCTGGGGAGTGATGAGGAAACTCACCAAGGAGGGCTCTATTCTTGCAGCATACACTTGTTACCTCGTTTTTACTCTTGGCATTTGAACAGATGCCAGTAGCCTCAGGAAGCAGCCTGAATTCCTTCTTGCCTGTAGCCCCGCCGGAAAGCTGGGACAGCACTCATGAAAGCCAGTTCTCTGAAACCCTAAATCATTGTTTACGCAACATGAACCACTCACAAGTTAAACCAAACACGCTGGTTGCTTTCTCTGTTGCCTACAGATAACTCGGAGTGATATGTTGCTGTCTGCAAATCAATTAATCTTATTCCGGTTTTTGCTGTCGACAGCCAGGGTGGCCAGAGTGCAGCTTCTTGCTTGTAACAGAGGTGAGGTCTGTGGGGACTGTAGCAGCCTGCATTATTTATCATGACCCATCCGCCTGCCTGCTTGGATCAAAAAGAGAATTAAAGGCAGGAACCTCTGGTCTCCACAGGCCTCCCCTTCACCCTACAGCAGAGCAGCTTTAATCTGCTCCATCCTGTGCCACTCAGATGGAGCTCACTCTTTCTGCTGTTGTAAATCTATTGCAATCGGTCAAAATCCATTCAAGTGACGTTCCTATGTTGTCCAGCTCTGACGGGGAGACTCCGCTGCTTCCTTTGTGGAGACAGCTGTCAGTTTCCAAATTCCTTTTCTTTAACAGATTGTGACAATGCAACAAAACGAGTTAAATTAGCATGTGCATATGACTATGGTCTGGATATGAGACATCACTGTCAAGGCCCTGTCTTTTGCAGGAGGCACAGTAAATCTTGAAGTTCAGGAATCTCTTGATTTTATTATGCAGCAGAAGGTCCCCCTGTTGAAAAGGGCTGCAAGAGCTAGTATCTGAGCATACTTGTGTGGATGAAGCTGTCTTTCTTCCCTCCAACTGCATTCCATTAGCAGGGGGTCCATCCTCCCGTTTCCTTGCGTGCTGAAGTAATCTAAGCAAAACAGAATTACTGCTGGCCTCAGCCACACCAGAGCCCCTTTCCATGTTGTGCATGAAGCAAGGACCATATGTCATCACAAGATGTTCCCCAGCCCTGTCTGATATGGAGAGGTTGAGGGGATGATGATATATTGCCCAGTCTGGTTTTCCTTGCCTCCCCCCTCATCCTTTCTAGGTTTCATTGAGAACCAAATTAGTGTACCTGCATCAGGAGGGCTTTATCAGCATCATTGGCTGGAACATCTGCCGTTTCAAAAAGCGGGCAGCTAATGCTTTCTCTGTGGAAGGAGATGAGGTTCCAGGAGCTCAGTTACCTGCAAGTCCGGTTTTCTGGAAAGAAAACTGCACCTACCTGATTAAATTTCTCTTCCCAGAAGCTGGGTGGGAGGAGAGCTGTATGCGGAGAAGTTGCTCATCGGTTATGTTTTCTTGGTGGCAGAGAAAGGGGACTTGGTTTCTTCCTGCAGTCGCTGGGGTGCACGGTGTGATTTTCATGTACTTTTAATTGCAGGCGGGGTGTTCTTACATGTTGTCTTAGCTCCTCCAGTCTTCTTGGCTGAACTCTGGCTATTCTAGCTTGATGCTAAGACTGTGGTCCATGCTTTTATGACCTCTAAATTAGACAACTGTAATGTGTTGTTTTATGGCCTCCCTGTGCGAGGGCTGCACAGACGCCAGCTGTTCCAGCGGCTGGGGCCAAAACGTTAATTCTCTCACCATGGCCTCTGCATGACAGTCCACTCTTGAGGGAGCTACGCTGGCTCAGAGTCAAACATCAGCTTGATTTTAAAATTGCTTTGATGGCTTATAATACTGTGTATAATGTGGGATCTGTGTGTTTTATCTGCGCTGCTGCTTTTTATGAGCTTAGTCACTGCTTGAGATCATCTGAAGTCAGTTTTATTGGCCGTTCCAAACTACAGGTTAAAGACCTGTGGAGTACTTGTTTTTAGAGTGTGGTGATCCAAATCTGAAATAAGTTACCAACCGTGATCTGATACTGATGTTAAAATAACTAAACCCAACTGGCATCTTTTTACTTTGGCTTGTAGCATGAGCCCCCTTTCTATCCTTTTATACAACTTCCTCCTTTGCTCTGGAGTCCTTTGATTGTGTGTGTAACAGTGTTGCATTCAGAGATGCAATTCTTCTGGCCACCTTGGGTGCTGGGTGCAGGTCACCTCCAAGCTGCCCTCTTGTACTGAATGTCATCCCATTTCTTGCATTCCCTTCACTGATTCACTTTTCAGGCTGTTCTCCAGCAGGTCTGACCTGAATGTTTCTCAGTACCCCACTTTGTTCTCAGGATTGTGGTCGTAGATGATGCCTTGAGCTTCTCTCCTAGCCTGTCTGGAATTATCGGAGTTGCAAACTTGTTCTCTTTTGGAGAGTATTTCTTGTTGCTCTGCAGCATCCTTCTGCTCAGGTCAAGAATAGCAGTGAATAAGTGTAGACAGGTGCCACATCCAGCCCTGGTTTGTGTCGCCTCTGAGCCTCCATTTCTTCCACTGTGCACCTTCTAGGAAACAGCATCCAGTTTAATTTGAATGCAGTACTCCAGATCAGAAATGCCGTACACCAGCATCCTGGCTGTAACCTGCTGCTCCGTTAGAACTGCCAAAGGAGCTCTCTTCCTGCTCTCTAGAGTAGATTGCTTTAGCTGCTTATCTTAGTTACACCTGCTGTGCAACTGCCCCTTTCTGCTTTGTGGCCAGGGCCATAGTACATAGTGCTGCCAAACCCTCTCTGACATTGCAGTTAAGAGGAGGGTACAATACAAGGCTGTTCTGCACATTGTTATCAGGCCGTTGCTTTTATACAAACCAGCTTGTATAAATGAACCACACTGTGCTTCAGTCAGTGTAGCAGGAGGCTGGAGTTTCAAAGCTCATGTAGTCAGAGCTGTGATATTCTTCCCCGGGTGCCAGTCCTGGTACAGAGTAGGAGTCAGTGGCTCACTTTCCATTGCAGTGGCAGGCCTGCTGCTGCTGATCAGTGAGTGGCAGGATTGCGCAATGCCCTGCTCAAACTAACACTGCCCCCAACAGTCACTCATTTGCTTAGCTGAATCATAGTGGGTCCTTGCAAACTCACAGTTAAAACACAAGTTACTGGGTGAAACGTAATGGCCTGTGCTATGCAGGAAGTCAGACTAGTGCGAACAGTCCCTTCTGGTTTTAAATTCTATAAATCAAAAATTGAGGCCTGAAGAAGCTGGTAAGATTGAGTCAGAATCCCTGATTATGCAGGCGTACAGGCTGGAACAGCCATTTTTCTTTCTTTCTTCTTTTTTTTAAACCTGGAACCGGATCCCAGCTGGAACCATAATTTTGACCTACCTACTGAACCTGAACTGGAACTGAACTGAAAAAAAAATTACCAGTTAAAGTAAAGTTTCAGTATGTTTAAGCTCAATATTTTAAGCTATTGTGATTTTATTTTCCTCATAAAACAAGGCAATAACAAGTTAGCATGTGATTGCTATCAGAGAGACCTGCTCCCCGTATAATGCTAGTAGAATGGAAGCCAGTCCCAAGAATAGGGTAGGAGAGAGAAAGCTTAGGAGCTGCCTGCACACCACGTGAGGCAGCAGGGGCCCCAGAGATAAATTAACCATTTCTGAGACTCATAGGGGGACGGTGGAATGCTCCCTGGTCCCAGATTTTAACATCTCTTCAACCTGCAGGGAAAAGAAAATGGCTCCACAGCCTTTCTCCCCCTTAAACAGGCCTCTTACCACCATCCCCAACCCCCGGGGCAGTTCCTCTGTCCTGTTGCCCTACATGAGGCAGGGCCTGTGCCCCAAACTCAAATTTATCCTTTCACTACAGAAGTTCAGTGTGTTCTCAAACAAACTGTTCATAAAATAATTTTGTTTTTTACAACACAAAAATGCTAGGAAAACTCATGTAAAGTTAATTAAAAATGGTCAAATCAAAAGTTTTGATGGTAAATTTCAGTTCTTTTTTTAGTATACTTCCTCTAAGATGGAAATTTGACTTGAACTGATTTGACCCACTAACCCAACTGTTTTTTGTTTGTTTTTGGTAGCTTGAGGCAGAACTGAACTCAAACACACTGAATGCAATTGAACCAGAAACACATCTCAGTAAATACTGGTTCTATTCCCTGTGCATAATACAGGCCCAAGAACTTTATAACTTTTTTTTTCCATCAAGCCCATAACTTCTGATTGTGTTACTCAATCTCTTAGCCTGAATCAAGACTGATCTCTTTTTATGTCTACACTACCACTTACGTTGGTATAACTTACGTTGCTCAGGGGTATGAATATTTCACCCCCAAGTGACTTGTTACATCAACATAAGCGCTAGTGTGCACAGCACTGTGTCAGCAGGAGAGCTTTCCCCTTCTCCCCAACATAGCTTATTCCGCTCGCAGAGGTGCAGTTCTTTTCCCACCAGATGTGCTGCAGCGGTGCAGCTGTATCAGTGCAGCAGTGCCCCTGCAGCACTGTACGTTTGGATATGCCCTTAAAGACATCAAGTGATGGAGAATCCACCAGGTCACTAGCGATACGCCTACACTTAAACCACTACAGCTAAGCCTATGTGGCAAGTTAAAATTCTCGCTGTAGCGCTTCAGTGCAGACACTACCGCAACAGGAAGGCTTCTCCCATCACAGTAGTTAATCTGCCTTCCCCAGAGGCAGTAGCTAGGTTGATGGAAGAATTTTTCCATTGACCTAGGCCTTGTCGACATTTGCGATTATGCCAGCAAAACTTTGTTGCTCTGGAGTGTGACAAACACACACACCTGAGGGATTATAAATTTTGCTGGCATAAGGAGACGCTTTCTGCGGACATAGCGGCCGCCACTCATTTACATGGTTTTATTATTTCAGTGGGAGAGAGCTTTCCCGCCGACATAAAGTGGCTATGGTCGCGCTTATGCCGGCAAAACATAGATCGCTTGGGGGGGGTTTTTTCACACCGCTGAGCAACAAAGTTTTGCTGGCATAACCACGAGTGTAGACAAAGCCCTAGTGCTGTGTACAATGGGGGTTAGGTTGGCATAGCTGTCTCTAAGGGGTGTTGATTTTTCGTACCCCTGAGAGATTTAACTATGTTGATGTCAGTTTCCAGTGTAGACCAGCCCTAGGATGAGTTGTTCCAGTGGTTAATGGAACCTCATTGTTAACTGACAATGGGAACGACTGCTATAAAAGATGGCCTTAGTCCTAAACTAAATGGGTTAATTAAGAAAAGAACCTTTCCTCTTATGTTAAAATAGATGAAAAAAGAGAAGGTATTTCTGCTCTCTAACAAGACGAGCTGTTACTAGCTGAAGATTCTGGATTAAGAGTACACAAGTCTTAAAAAATGAATCCATTCAGGATCAGTGTAATCACCCTGAAGACACCTCTACAGCAGAGAGAACAACTTCATCTTACTGAGCTCAATACCCTTTCAAGATTAAAAGGGCCATTGATTTAATCAATGCTAGAGAGCTACAAGCTTTTGCTGTTTGTAGTTCCAAGAATGCTGCTGCCCTATGTGGCTGATGCCAGTGTTTCACCCTAGCCTGCAGTAGCCATCGCTTGTCTTGTTTTGGGTAGAGGAAATAAGGATAGGAGAGTTTCACCACTCTCCAGAATTCTTCCAAGGGATCTTGCCACACCAGTCTGAGCAAAAACATTGTTTTTCTTTGGAACAGATCATTTTAGCTTTCCCAAAAATCCTCCCATACTCCCTGATTGAATTAATAGCTAGTGCTTGGCTTTCTTTCATCATATGATAAGTAACATTGGTTACTATTCATCTCTTGAGTTCTCACTTGCCACCTGTATTTAGTGAGTGAGTGCTATAAGGGGAAAGAGGGCTTTGTATCTCTGTCCAAAGTAGTAGTTGATTGCATAAACTTCCAGTACTTTTTCTAAGAAGATTAGAGAATGACTGAGTTGACTATAACAATTTCCTTTAATTCCCTCATGTAGTCTACACTTTCTCTGTATAATAGGATTGTGATCTTTAGAGAGATCTCCACACCCACCCACTGGCACATGCTCACTGTCACTCAATTCTCCCATGCCTTAATCTTCAGATATTGTTCCTATGAAGTGATTGCTTTGGCAACAGCAATGTGAAAGTTGAAAATGGGCTAGTTTTATTTATGCTACAACGAAGGCCTGACTCACTATTTTAACAAAAATGAATACCGCTTCTTTTTATGTTAGAAGTTCAGGCTTGGATACAGTTTTTTAAAAGTGCCCTCAGTGAGTTAGAAGCCTGCCTTTGGTGTTTATGCACAAAAAAGTTACTCCTTGTCTCCCCTGGAATGTTCTACAGGTGACTGGAGAACTTGTAGTTCTATGACATGGGTGCTGAAGAAGTGCAACTTGAATGAAAAAGGGAGGGATTTGTATGTTTAAATACCTGTTTCTCAAAAACACTTGTGTGAAAACCTCTTTGTTAACCTTCTAAATAGGTCATCTAATATATACAAGAAGTCCACCACCACAAAAAGAAAACAAGACTTGCCTAATATTTCTGGATGGAAAAAAAACCTTCCACCATAAATTGCTGGGATTTGCTAGGGTGTGGGGAAATTATTCAGACAGACCAGTAAGGACACAACCCTGTTTTTTCTACCCGTGTAGGTTACTGATATTGAAAATAAGGTTCCAGCTCAATCTAACATTCACCTGTTCTTTACATTTATGAAAATAGGATTTTACACTTACTGCCTTTCATCTGAAAGATTGCCATGTAATATTTTTGTTACAGGTGCAGTACTCATATCCATGTGATAAATTGCATTTGTCTTGCATTCTTGACTACTTCTGCACTCTGCCCACTAATCTATCTTGTTCAAGGCAGTTTGGGGAGTTTTCAAACATCAACTTTAATAAAACAAAATAAAAACCAGCCCAGCCATTTTTTTCTCTCCTCCAAATAAGGAATTTCCCTCCAAAATGATAGTGGCTCACAGTTAAGAATTGACAGCATGGAAGTCCAGAATCATGAATCAGTTTAGGTCTCAGAAACAAATGCTTGCTCGTCCTAAAGGAGCTGGGATGCCCAGCTGTTGTGCCAAATCATCCCCTACCTTGGGAGGAGACTCTGAAGTTAGAAATCTCTGTAAGATCTTGGCTTGTGTACTTATGCCCCATCCTGCCCCTCTCCTTCCCTTCCCCCCCAGTATGGATGCTGGACCTGCAGAATGCCTGCCATGTGGCCAGAGGCAGATGGCTGGAGCAGCAACACCTCCCGTTTTCCCTGTGCAGCATCCCATCCATTATGACCTGTTGAATTCTGATAAGGGTACTCTGCAGTACAGAACATGGAAGGCAATATGGTCCCTGACCCAGTGAGAAGCTTGCAGTCGAAGTGAGCTACAATCTTATGGCCTATTGACATATGACATGCAAGTTACGCTGGCTGAGGCGCGAACCTTTATATAAATCATAGTTTGTGTTTTAATGATGCTACTGTCTGAAGAAGACATGGTGATGGGGTACAGTCTAAAGACATTGAAGAATGGGAGAAAGATTTAAAGGAGAGGGAAATCAGATGGTTAAAAAGCGATGGTGAGAGAGTTCTACATTTTAATCACCCAGGAGCAATACACCTAGGGTGAGCAGCCATCCCCATATTTAATTCTTGTCCTGCGTCATGACTGATGTACAGTCAGGGTTGCCATTTGTCCTGATCTTTCAGGACTCAGGTAAAAGTTGAGTTCCTAGTTGCTGCGGGGGGCCCTGCCTTCCCAGCTGCTGCAGGCTGCCTTGCCACTCTGAGCCCCTGCGGTGGCTGGAGGCTCCAGGTGTTGCCAGATCTCCATGCCTGTTGTGCCGAGATAAGGATGAGAAGATCAAACCAGTTTTCAAATAATACAGGGGGTTAATTATCCATTTACATCTACAAGATATCGTGTTAGTGATATTCCATTGTAATTGTTGAGGTTATGCATATACCATTACTATTGTAATACCATTTTTTTTACCCATTTATGTATGAAAAGGTATATCACCCAACCCCCATATGTTCCAATATTTTACTGTTGCAGTTTGGTCACCCTAAATATAGCCATCCTAAGCCTGTACCAATAAACCCAAACCATGTTTGTATGAATAGATTGTTTATGCACGCTATAAGATACAGGAATTATTTCCCCCAGTGCTGGCAGGGAGCCATTATTGTGACTGTATTACAGTGCGTATCAGTGGAATAGCTTAGGAGGAAACTGCTGGGCGTATTTAGGTAGGAAAAACATAGTTACCTAAGCTGGAATTTTGGGCCAGGACGCGATCATTCATAAATTTAACACTGCCCATGCACCTACATATTGATTGGGATTGCCCTCATGGCTGCACAGCTGTGTACAATGTGGTGCACGGTCCTGCAAATGATACACTCTAAGATGATGAAAAACTATGGTCTTCTACAGTTGTAGGTGTGTAGTGCTGGTGCTTTCAGCACCGTAGCTATACTGTGAGACCTTATAATGAGCTGAAATATTAGTGAACTACTCATGAGGCCATAGTTGATGCTGTGGCAACAATCTCAGTTCTGATTTATGATTTGTGTATGTAAAATCTCAATAGTGTAGTCACTGTTTTTGCATTTAATAGAATGTGCTGACTGTTACTATGGTATGTCTCTGCATACTGTCTCTGAGGTTTTTATTCCTTGCTACATTTGTATTTAAGATTCCAACATGCATTCTGAAGAAGTTGTTTATGTGGGGTAACGGGTTGTCAAAGATAGACTATGCTATGGTGTTTTTCTAAAACATAAACCCCTCAGGATAAAACACATTGGGGTATGGCCCTAGTTACCTGGTATTTTTAGTATGGCGATCCCCAACAGTTTGAAAGCCCCAAATCCAGGGGTTTTGAAAAGGAATACATATTGGGTCCTTTCTCTTTGCTTTCTGGTTTTCAAGCCTTTAAGGTTCACCTCTTAAAGCTTTTCTCTGCAGCCATGAGGATCAGAACCTTATTTTAAAAACAGCAGAAATGAAAGCTGAGGTTCTCATCTAATCACCTGTCTCTGGAAGTTGGGCTTTATGAAAAACACCAGAACTTAGGCTAGTTGTGATAAAATGGTGAGTTGGCAACAGTGACCCAGGGTAGCCTCCTGTGCGATGACCCAGCCAATTCCATGGATCTAAGCTCAGGTGACCGGTCCAAGCCTCCACCGGTGCCGCAACATTCACACTGCTATTTTTAGTGTGCTAGCATGAGTATGTCTCCCAGCTGCAATGTAGACAGGCCCCAGGAGGCCCATGATCATCCTCCAAGGGAGACCTTAGCAAACCTGAAAAGTGGTGTTTGTTATTCCTTGAAGCCAGCAGACACAGTCATTTGTTGTTAAGGGCTCAAATGATCCTTGGGAGAACAGCCCCTCCTACTGGAAAAAGTTTTCCTAGGGCAGTTTAAATTATCAATATGCATTTGGGACAAAGATTCCTTTAGCCTTCCTTCAGTTAAAACTGCTTTGGGTTAGAAAACCCCAAATATTAGCTTTATGGCTAGTAATTGCTAGAACAAGTTAACCCATAACTGACATTTCCCATCAAATATCCTGCTTTTTAAACAAAGTCAGACTTCTCCGGTGTCATGCTGTCTATGTGGCTATTTTTAGCACGCTAGCTCAAGCCCTGCCAACTCACCTCTGTCTACCTGGGCTAGGAGGCTGCAGTGTAGACATACCCTTGGAGGGGCTGGAAAGCTGGATAAATCTTCTGTATAAAGACACCCATTTTTTCTGACTAGACCTGCACGTCTGTCTCTAAGCTGAGGTCAACCAACCTCTGTGAGGGGAGTGAACCCGAGCATGAGCCTATGGAAAGAGAATTTGCATGTGTGGGGGAGTTGTTTCTCAGACCTGCTGTGGAAAAAATCTGTGCCCAGGGTTTTGTACTGGTGCCTGTCCCCATCATATCTGATCCCCTTATATGTCACCAGTTCACACACACACCACTTTAATTCCAGCTGAGAAGAGCTGGCGTGTTCATGGACATATGCTTTTTGTGAAGAAGGCCCAGATAATTCTAGCTAGCATCTTTGATTGCAATCATGTTTCACCTTACTTTAGACGCTGGGGGGACACAAGAGACAGTGGCCCTGCATGGTAAAAGAGCTAGAGAGTTGCTTAGTCTTCACCGCCTCCCCTTGTAGAGGTCCAGAGGGTACCACTATGTGTAGCTGTCTCATGGAGCTGAGTCGTAAACCCTTTGTACAGTTAGGCCTAGTCCTAAACATAAGCCCTGTCCTTGACTTCAGAAATGCTACCCTTCAGCTCCTTACCCAAAGATCTTAAATACAAAGCATGTGACCCAAGCAAGGCTTTAGTGCTCCTTGGGGAGCAGGGGTTTTAAAGAGCCAGGTGCAGAGAGGGGTCAAGTTTATGTAGTTCTATAAAATATTATATAAATAAAACACTTCTAAGATCTTTTAATAGCCCCTGAAATGAAACATTTGAAACGGCCCTTATAAACTCTTCACCAGCGTTTAATTGCCTTGTAAAACACTGTGCTTAAGAAAGGATTAAAGCCCTTTTCCTGCTTTCAAATCCTTTTAACTATTTGTGAGCCTTTCTCTAGCAGTTTCTCTACCCCTGTCTTTTGTGCAATTACACTGTCTTGCCCCATCTTTTATTATCTGTCACTAGGTTTGGCCTGTAGGACTATAGCCTTCATTGTGTTGCTTAGACGTGTCTCAGGCCTTGTGGGCAGGAATCATTCCTGGAAAGAAGCCCTTGATTCAAGTTGGCTGAACATTTGAAGCTCAGCACCAAAAGTGGAGTTGCAGGTTCTTCCCTTGACTTTCGGGCTCCAAGAATTGGAACAGATGCCAATACCAAGAGCTCAACAAACCCTGGAAGCTGCTTCCTGGGTTGGATGGGGTCCAGCTGCCCCAGTCAAATTATTCCCTGTGTTTTCAGCCCCTTCATTCAGATGTGCTATGTCGAGGAAAATTTGAGCACTTTACAGACTCTCTCCAGAAAGTGTTCACAGACTCTCTGTGGGTAAGTCAAGACTGTGCTAAAGCCCCATGGCACAGAGTCGGAGAGCCCAGGTCATCTGACTTGGGCTTGGACTATGGGGCTAAAAATGGCAGTGTAGGCATTTGGGCTCAAGCTGGAGTCTGGGCTGTGCCATGGGTCTTTCATCGCAGTGTAGATGTACTGGGGGGGCCTGGATCAGAGGGCTCCCGCACTAAACGGCTGACAGTTCCTACACACAAGTGATTCTGCACCTGAAAGACCTGCAACTGCTTCATTGGCAAGGGAAGTTTAATGTGACAGGCAGCAGCCGTTCCCAAGTCAGTCACTCTGCTCATCCCCCAACCCCTCCAGGCTTCCACGCTGCATTTTAGGTCACACACTGTTTGCCTGGCCCAACTGCTGGAAATGTTGCTTTCTCCTGACTTCAGTTATAAGAGGAGCTGTTATGTGCTGTGTAATATGTTGAAGTCATAGAATATTAGAGTTAGAAGGGAGCTCAGGAGGTATCTAGTCCAACCCCCTGCTCAAAGCCAGACTATCCTCAGGTAAATCATCCCAGACAGGGCTTTGTCAAGCCGCAGCTTAAAAACCTCTGAAGATGGAGATGCCACCACCTCCCTAGGTAACCCATCCCAGTGCTTCACCACCCTCCTAGTGAAAAACTTTTTCCTAATGTCCAACCTAGACCTCCCCACTGCAACCTGATACCGTTGCTCCTTGTTCTGTTATCCGTCACCATTGAAAACACGCTAGCTCCATCCTCCCTGGAACCCCCTTTCAAGTAGTTAAAGGCTGCTATGTAATCCCCCCTCATTCTTCTGCGGACTAAACTGGCCTAGTTCCTTCAGCCTCTCCTCATAAGTCTAGTGCTCCAGCGCC
The DNA here is from genome assembly GCA_007922155.1 of Mesoclemmys tuberculata. NCBI lineage: Eukaryota > Metazoa > Chordata > Testudines > Chelidae > Mesoclemmys > Mesoclemmys tuberculata. Next base: position 17,214,768 of record ML675632.1, on the reverse strand, counting down.
CCAATCATTTTTGTTGCCCTCTGCTGGACTCTCTCCAACTTGTCCACATCCTTTTTTTAGTGGGGGGTGTGACCCGGCTGTGCCTAGGGTAGCCAACTGATAATGCCAGGGTCAGGGCAGGCTGTAAAAGGAGGGCAGATTCTCCCAGCACTGGTGGGTGACACTGAAGTCAGATTTCCCAACCAGCCACAAACAGTGCTGTTGATTCCCCCCACACTGGTTATCAAGAAGCCACTGTGCAAATACACACAGCCCCCTTTACTGCATTTCAGTCTCTGGCTCCCAAACTGCCACTAGGTCCAGTAAAGAGACCAGTTATTTAAACTCTATGCTCTTTACTAAAAGATTCCCTCTGATCCCAAAGGACCAGCCACAGTACCAGATCACTATAAGTTTGGATCTTACCCAAAATCCCACACTGCCAGCCAATCCTTTAGTAACTAAAACTAAAGGTTTATTATAAAAAGAAAAATAAAAAATAAGAGAAATGTTAAAGGATTAAAGCAATCAAATACATACAAATGATTTGAAAGTCCATATACATCAAGTTTCTTGAAGAATTGTGGAGTTGCAGCCTTGTATAGTTCCTCTGGTGTCCATCCAGTAACTGGATGGATCTAAGTCCTTCAGTTCAGTTGCAAAATGAATTGATCCAGAGGTGGGTAGGTATGTGTCCACAGCTGGACAGGAACAAAGACAAAATGGTTTCTGTGCTTTGATCTTATATGCCTTCTGCCTCTGGCCATGCAGCCTGTGGAACTTTACAGGAACTAAAATGGAGTTCAGAGTCACATGGGCCAATCCTGGTAACTCTTCAGGCATCCCTTTAGTTCCTTCCAGGCCTTTTTCTTCTGTAAAGGTCTTGATGGGCCATTCAGTGGGCTATTGTCCTGCCACCTCTCTGTCTAGGATGTGTCTTATACAGCATAGTTTGAAATACAGGTATATCAAAGATATCTATAACTTCCCTCACACATATGAACACAAATGAACACACATGAACTCACACAAATGAACACACATGAACACAAATATTATCTTCTTACTCAGCACATTATAACCTTTTTAACAGTACCTGACATGGCATGTCTCACATGAATCACTATGATTTTGACATACTGATGTCAAATAACACAAATGCCCTCCCCTCCCTTTCAATCCAGTCAGCACGACAGGGGGCCCAAAACTGGACACAATACTCCAAATGCGGCCTCACCAATGCCGAATAGAGGGGAATAATCACTTCCCGCGATCTGCTGGCAGTGCTCTTACTAATGCAGCCCAATATGCCATTAGCCTTGGCAACCAGGGCACACTGCTGACTCCTATCCAGCTTCTTGTCCACTGTAACCCCCAGATCCTTTTCTGCAGAACTGCTGCCTAGCCTGTCGGTCCCCAGTCCGTAGCTGTGCATGGGATTCTTCTGTCCCAAGTGCAGGACTCTGCACTTGTCCCCATCAGATTTCTTTTGGCCCAATCCTCCAATTTGTTTAGGTCCTTCTGTATCCTATCCCTCCCTTCCAAGGTATCTACCACTCCCCCTAGCTTAGTGTCATCTATAAACTTGCTTAGGGTGCAATCTACCCCATCCTCCAGATCATTAATGAAGATGCTGAACAAAACCAGCCCCAGGACCGACCCCTGGGGCACTCCACTTGTGACCGGCTGCCAGCTAGACATAGAGCCATTGATCACTACTCATTGAGCCCTTTGCTCTAGCCAGTTCTCTATCCATTTTATAGTCCATCCATCCAACCCATACTTCTTTAACTTGCTGATAAGAATACTGTGGGAGAGCGTATCAAAAGCTTGCTAAAGTCAAGGTATTTCACATCCACTGTTTTCCCCACATCCACAGAGCCAGTCACTTCTCCATAGAAAGCAATCAGGTTGGTCAGGCATGACTTGCCCTTGGTGAATCCATGTTGACTGTTCCTGATTACCTTCCTCTCTTCCAAGTGCCTTAAAATGGATTCCTTGAGGACCTGCTCCGTGATTTTTCCAGGGACTGAGGTGAGGCTGACCAGTCTGTAGTTCCCTGGATCCTCTTTCTTCCCTATGTACTGGCCTCGCAGCTTGAGCTTTATCTCCCTCTGTGGTTTTAAATAACTGTCTAATAAGACAGGGCTGTTCTCATTACTCATGTACTGTAAAATGTCTAATCCTTTGGTTAATCTTACTAAGTTCTTTGCCTCTGAGATGTTTTGTGGCACCGAGTTTCAAAGCTTTGTGTGATGTAAGAAGTATTTTCCTCTTATCAGGTATGTATAATACCACCTTTCAACTTCTCTGAGCGTCCCTTTGTTCTTGTATTACAGTAAAGTACAAATAGGAGCCATGATTTACCTTCTCTACCCCTCTCGTTATTCTGTAGCCCTTTATTGTATCCCCTCTTATTCCTCTCCTCCCCAAAGTCTCCCAATCTTTCTGTGGTCTCTGCATATGTAAGTCTCCCTAGACTTCTAATTGTTTACATCACCAGTCTGTTAACCCAACTGCAGAAAAGGCAGAAGTGTTCAATAAATATTTCTGCTCTGTATTTGGGGAAAACCAGATGATGTAGTTCTATCATTGGATGATGGCAATCTGTTGCACTAGTATCTCTCTCGAGGATGTTTAACAGCAGTTTTAAATCATCCAAGTGTTTTAACAGAGCGGAATGAAGAGCTTGCTAGACCATTAATGTTCACTCTTTAAGAACAAGTTTAGGCATCATGGAAGTTTCAGGAGTTCTAATGTTGTGCCAATATTTAACAAGGGTAAATGGTATGACCCAGGTAATTATAAACCTGTCAGTCTGACATCGATCCCAGGCAAGATAATGGAATGGCTGGTACGAGTCTCGAGTAATGAAGAATTAAAGGGGGATAATATAACTGCCAACCTGGCTTTATGGCAAATAGATCCTGTCAAACTAACTTGCTATCTCTTTTTGATGAGATAACAAGTTTGGCTGATAAAGGTAATAGTGTTGATATAATACAGTTAAACTTCTCTAAGGCATTTGATTTGGGGCGGCATGATGTTTTGATTTAAAAGCTAGGATGATATTAAATAACATGGCACACATTAAATGGATTAAAAGCTGGCTGACTGGTAGATTTCAAAATGTAGTTGTAAATGGAAGATCATCAAACAGGTGTGTTTCTAGTAAGGTTCTGTAGGGATTGAACTGGAAGAAAACATAAAATCATCCCTGATAAAATTTGAAAATGACAGAAAAATTGGGGGAGTGGTAAAAAATGAAGAGGACAGGTCGCTTACACGGAATGATCTGGGTTTGGTATGCTGGGTGCAAACAAGCAATATGCATTTTAATATGGCTAAATGTAAATGTCTACATCTAGGAACAAAGAGTGTAGGCCACACTTACAGGAGAGGGGATTCTATCCTAGGAAGCCGTGTCTCTGAAAAAGATTGTGGTGTGGCGAATCAGCTGAACATAAGCTCCCACTGTAATGCTGTGACCAAAAGAGCTGATGCAGTCCTGGGACGTTTAAACAGGGGAATCTCAAGTAGGAGCAGAGAGGTTTTTTTACCTTTGTGTTTGGCACTGGTGTGACCACTGCTGGAATCCTGTGTCCAATTCAGGTGTCCACAATTCAAAAAGGATGCTAATAAACTGGAAAGTGTTCAGAGAAGAGCCATAAGAATGATTAAAGGATTGGAAAATATGCCTTATTGTGATAGACTCAAGGAGCTTGATCTATTTATCTTAACAAAGAGAAGGTTAAAGGGGTAATTTGATCTCAGTCTGTAAGTATCTACATGAGGAACAAATATTTAATAACTGGCTCTTCCGTCTAGCAAAGAAAGGTATAACACAATCTAATGGCTAGAAATTGAAGCTGGACAAATTCAGACAGGAAGTAAGACATACATTTTTACCCAGGAGAGAAATTAACCATTAGAACAACTTAACGGAGGGGGGGTAAAAGGGGGAGGGCAGATTTCCCGTCACTGGCAATTTTTAAAATCAAGATTGGCTATTTTTCTAAAAAATCAGCTCTAGAAATTATTGTGGGGAAGTTCTCTGGCCTATGTTGTACAGGAGGGTGGCTTAGATGATCATAGTGGTCCCTTCTGGCCCTGGCATCTATGAATCTGTGGAATCTATGAAAATCTGAGGGAGAATTTGCGTCTTCAGCAGTGGAGATAACAACACTCCTAGCAAGGACTGATGGGATTACAAAAAGGGCTTGAAATTTCTGGACTGCTTAGAGAGTGATCTGGAATTGAGATTGTAACCAATATTGCACACATCAGTACAACTCAATTTATTAAACACACCCCACCCATAAACCAATTGCATTTGCAATAGCTTAATGGGCTGGGAACAATGAGAGAGAAAGTTGTTGGTTGAAGAGTTTTCGTGAGGCATTATGCTAACATAATATACAGAAACTGGTCACTGCTGCTTGGAATATAGCTATAGAAAAGCCTGATACAGGCCTGTGCAGCTAGGGGACTGGTGCAGCAGGAACTCAATCCAGGAACAGGCCACTAATTTCCTCAAGGCATAGGCTACACAACCAGAATCAAAGAAAGTAACTGAAAACACTGCTAGCCTGAGGGTCAGCCCTGTCCAGCATCTGGGGTTGCAACATTCATTTCCATCTGTCTCTACAATAACCAATGTATAGCCTACCCCCTTAATACATGGGCACGATATGGGGAGCTGAATTCATTCAGTAGGTTCCAGACACTGCCCCTGCCTGTCGGCCCTATGGCAGAGATGGAGTTCATCTGTGTCTCTGGATATGTCTGTATGTTACTCCCATATAGGAATGTCGAGCATAGCTGTAGTTTTGCTGCAAGTAAAATAATGGCAGAGCAAAATGAATGAATGAATGAAAAGTTTCTCCCAGGTCCCCAAGAGCTTGTAAATGAGCTGATGTCTGGAGAAGCCTGCAGTCCTGCTACAGCTTTGTCAGTATTTAACCCAGGATCGCCTTGTTCTGCCCCAAAGGTAGCGCTTCCAATCTGACGGCTTTCTCCTTCCTTGCAGTGAAAATGAGGCATTGTGGAGGGAAGTGGCCAGCTTGAGGCAGAAGCATGCTCAGCAGCAGAAAGTCGTCAATAAGGTAAATCCAGCCTGCTCCCCCGCACGTTAAGAGTGTTTGCAGAAGGACCTGAGCTGCCCTTAGTGTTAGGTTGCCTGCTGTTGTATTGGGCCGTCTCTGGGCCAGAGATGGGCACTGGAACAGCAGGGGTACTTGGCTGTACTCGTTCTATCTAAAACAAGTGGATTCTGAGGCACAGCAGGCTGCTTCTGCCACCATGAATATCAGCACCCCATGACCAGAGGACAAGCCCTTCGGTAATATGGAATTGAATTGGCTGCTAGTGTATTTCCCTGTAACCTCAATCTGCCAGTCTAGAAACCATCGCAAGTGCTCAACAGTTCTACCTTGTCCTCTTCTGACCCTGCTTTGAACCCCTTGGCTTAGGGGTCTCATTAGCTATTGATGCCTTACCTTTTCCAGCCTACTGTACACACCATGAGAACAGGATTTCTCTTTTCTCCCCACAGCTTATCCAGTTCTTGATTTCATTGGTGCAATCAAACCGTATTCTTGGGGTGAAGAGAAAGATGTAAGTCTATGTTCAGACCCTCTGTGTGAAACAAAGGAGAGAGCTTCAGAGCTGTGCCTGGGAAGGGATTCTTTTGGGTCCCACACCTCCCTCACCTCTGTAGTATGCTTCCCACTGTGCTAGAATGGGACAGGAACCACTGGCATCAAGTACTTCACAGCCAGAGGACAGCTAACAATGCCACACATGCCAAGGAGCTAACCGACTCTCTACTGCTACCCAGCAGGGTTTGCAAACCAAGCCACACGGAGTCTCTCCTGAGCCCGTTTCACTCATAAACTAGTGTGACAAATGAGAGTGCAAAGTAACAAGATGACAAAGGCTGGGATCTTACATGCCTAAAATGATGATGATTGATAGTGCAGAAGTGTCCATGGTGTGCTGAGTCCTATCGAACCGTACCAGTGAGGTGGTCCCAGCTGCAAAGGGCTCCCACTCTGCAAAGACGTGAAGAGCACACAGAAGTGCTCAGGGGGTGGTTGGCACTAGGTGAGCTGTCCTTGGGGCAGTAGGAGCTGAAACAGAGTAGAGTGCAAACACTAAGGATGTGAGACTGCACTGAGAAGTGTCCAACAGCTGCAGGGGTTTGCTCAAAGGGCAGGGTGCTTTAAAGCTTTGACCAGCAGGCCTGGGGTGTAGCAGGGAACTAGCGAGAGCCCTTGGCTTCCCTCCTGTGCTCTGCTCTGTTATGCTGTACTCAGACCCCACACCCCATCAGCAGAGTCAGTAGCATCTTGGCAGGGTTTCCATGCCTAGGCAGGCAGCTGTATGTTGGACCCTTGGGTCACGTGACTGATGTCTGGCCCTGTGTTCTCAGAGACGCAGCACCTGAAGTCATGCAGATCTAGCTCTGTAACTCTCTTACGGGTGTTTGGGTTTCTCTTGCAGCCCCCTGATGTTGAACGACAGCAGTTCAGCACATTCCATGCCTAAGTACAGCCGTCAGTACTCCTTGGAGCACGTCCATGGTTCATCCCCCTACACAGTGAGTACTCTGTGTGCTCCTGGCCATGAAGAGAGGGGAAGAGGGCAGAGCTGTGTGGGGAAGGAGGGGTCCACTGAGGCTGTTCTTCAGCGGGCCTCTTTATGCTGCAGGAGATAGTGGTGTTACTTGGCAGGGTATCTTAAAGTGACAGGTGCACTCTAGTTTAGCAAGAGGGGATTTTAATCTGTTGCTAACTCAGAGGCAGAAAATGATGGGCCTGAACAATAGCCATGCAAACAGACATGCCATGCAAGTTCATCAGCACATAGAGGTGGGAGTGAGATGGTGCCTGGCCTAGCTCACCTCTGCTGACTTGGGTTCACGTTTGGATTTTGTCACAAACGAAGTGCACTTGGCCTCAAACAATTCCCTGCTGAATGTTTGCTCCCATTGCCAGTCCGTTGTGCACTCTGGTATAAATGGCAGTTTGTCCTCTGGATGGACAGTGGACTGTGGTCAGGATTGAGGTGCATTGTGGAGCCTTGGTGAGACCCAAGCCTAGAATAGCAGGCGTCCATGGTTCAGAATTTAGATGTATTCATGGGGGGCAAAGAGGGAGCCTGGATTGGAGTGCAAGGGGTGGACATTACCCAGGAGGTCACCAAGCCAAAGCCCACGACATGTAGTTTTGTGCACTGGGCACTTGTTTCAGGCCTTGACTTCTGTTGCTGAGTTTGGATGCCATGCACTTTGGCCAGCTACCGAGCTCCAGGGTGTACCTCAGGCACGTCCCCCCACAGTGGTCTATCAGGAGCCAGCATGTGGGAATCTTTGTTACTGCTCATTTTCCAGATGGTCCTTTTATTTGCTCTTGGACTGCTGAAAGTCCCTAATTCTGGTCTCTCCTTTCCCATCCATCTTGGATCCATCCACCCATCCCTTTGATGTCCTGCCTCTCAGCTCATCCTCTGGCCAAGTAGTAGCGGGTAGGATTCTCTTCTGTGGTCTTGCCTACCCCAGTTACTGTGTGGCAAGCCAGCCGCTGCAGTGCATCAGCTTGCCATACAGTGGTATCCCATGTGGACACTGTTCCAGCACAGTGGGAGTCCTGGAGTTTGGTTCAACAGGCTACTACAAAGTGTAGCATGGCCAGCTGCCCTCCAGGACATTCCCTGAGCTGTAGTAGCAGCCACAAATGACATTACTGCATTGCAGGCTGCTGTACTGTAGACACGCCCTGTCTTGCCACACTGTAGACAAGACAAGACAAGACCTGACTCCATCAGTCTTGGTCCTTAATCCCTTTTGAATGGGCAATGCCCCCACCCATCCCCATCATTTCCCTCTTCCTAGAGCTATGCATATTGCCTCTGCTGCCTGCTCTTCCCCCCCCCCCCCCAAGCCAGAGAAGGAGAGACAGGGTCCTATGTATTTGGATTTCCCTTTTAAGCTATTCACATTCACACATGATTGAAGCCTAATTGGGATGGCAGTGCACTGAATTTCTGAGTGTAATTAACTGCCCTTTGTCCTGGAGTGCAGGGTCTCATTAAACATGTTGGGGGGGGTTGGCTCACGGTTGGAATTAGAGGCTTCATCCTGTCGATTAGCAGCTGAAGAGCCCTAATCAAGTTCATTTGCTGATAGAGTTTGTTGGCTGCAGCGCTGATTGCCTTTGGGGGGGAGCTGGGATAAACTCAGTCACCTTGTGCCTTTGATTGCCTCGGGAATGGTGTAATTAGTTAAATTGGCGTGTCCCCTGGTGTGGACACTCTTGATTCCAGAGGTGCCCTGTTTCAGTTTGTTTTCAATCAGAGTGCCCACACCATGGGGTTTGCACTAATTGTGCACAGGGATTGTGTGTGGGCCCCCACCTGCTTAGCATTAGGGAGCCAAATGGTGGTATTCCTTGCACAAAGCCACCAGCCTACATCTGCATCCAGCCCACTTCTTAGTACTGTTCTTCTGTGAACATTGTGCTCCTGAAAGTGAGGTTTACAGCCCTGGTTAGAGACAAGCATCCATTTCCAACAGCCCCACTACACCATAGACCTGACTCCCCTTCCACCTCCAAAGGATTTGTTCCCATTTATTCTTTCCTGTTATTAAAGCAAAATAAAAGGTGTCTAAAAAGCTGAATAATAATATATGTCCCACAGCATTGCGGGGACCGCAGTCTGAACACCTGAACCATGTCACTGAACAACCCAGGTGTCCAGAAGGGAAAAGTTATTGCATGAACCTTGCATGTGTGCACACAGATGCTCATACATTCCTCTTCTTGTAGTTTTTGTTGCCTGACCCAGTTTTCTACTGCAGAACCAAAAAAACATAGCCCTATTAAAAATTCTACCCTGTGATTAGACTACCCCGTGGGGAAGCTCTGCGTTCCCATTCCAACCCCTCCATAGCCTGTTAGTGCCTTTGAAAAGTGCCCTTATTCTTGCATTCAGCAAACACTTAAGCAAAGCTACCAGGAGTTGTTCCAAGTGTTACAGGATTGTCCCAATTATAAGAAACACAGCTGGCTATCTTCTGTCAAACTCAAGTGTTTATGACTTGCTACTCAAAGCAGAAGTGATGGGTGGGCAACTTTTCTGAGCTATCTGCCAGAGAGAGAACTGGATTCTGACATAGTGATGGACTTCATCTTCACTGAAGAAAGAGATTTGTTTTTATATGCTGAAAGCTATTTCAGTGTGAAATCCTAGGGGAGACAAGATATTTTTACTTTGATGTGGCTGTTGGAGCCCAGCTCCTAGTGGGGGTGTAGGGTTGACTTTGACTACCTACACCCTGGTAAAAACTACATGTGCCTTGTCTCCACAAGGATTCTATATAGAGCAAGCTGTGTAAAAACACCTCTTTTTGTGGTGAAGGCAGAGAGTCAAACTAGCCACAGTAACAGGGTGACCAAACTGTTGTCATCAAGGACAATATGCAGTCAGTTGTTATAAACTTCAACACTCTCTGTGCATGCTCAGATGCATGTGGACATAGTTCCTTTCTTGTGCAGAAAGAGCGAGCAAATTCTGTCTCCTTATGGGGGGGGAAGCCCCAGATGGGTTTACATATCAGCTGCCAAAGCACTGGTCCTGTGTGCTCAGGTTCTGATGGCAGGGCCCCCACTCACACTGATCCTATTCACAGTATGGCTTGCTCATTGAGTGTTGCCAGGTCCTTCTCAGCTGCCACTCAGCCTAGCCATCGTGCCATGGCTGATTTCTTTGAGGTCTCTAGCAGGCATGCGAAGAAGGAGAGCTAGGAGGCTCCTGGATCATCTCAGAAAGGGTGTGGTATGGGCTAGAGATCTTGAATTGGGACACAACCCCAAGATCCTGCCAGTTTTCTAAAAGCCCCTCCATCCTCACTCCCTGATGGAGAGACACTGACTCCTCCCCTTGCAATTGGATCCAGATTCACTCAGTCTCCTCACTAGTGAACTCCTCCTGGAGTGGGATTGCCTTTCAGTGTTGCTGTCTCACAATATTTGGTGTTCCTTAAAGCACCAACTCCCTGAGTCAGGTGAATATGATAGAATCTCAGCCGTCATTGAAACATAAGAACAGCCACGCTGGATCAGACCAGTGGTCCATCTAGCCCAGTCTCCTGTCCTTCAAGAGAGGCCAATGTCAGGTGCTTCAGAGGCAATGAACAGAACAGGTAACCATCAAGTTATCCATCCCCCCATCGCCCACTCTCAGCCTCTGGCAGACAGAGGCTAGGGACACTTCAGAGCATGGTTTTGCTTCTAGCTCTCCTGGTTGCAAAGAAAAACTGGAAAATGTGTGACCCGTAACGGCCCGAACAGCAGAAGGCAAAGGAAAAGAACCCCAGCATTCTGTATGCTTTGAAGAGCTCAAGACTGTTAAGCCAATTTAATGTTTTTAAGGGCCATGCCCTGATTTTTGAATGATTCAGACTGGCAGCATGGGACTTTGTGTATAATGGCCACAACACTGAGCTAGGGCACCCTCCTTCCCCCTCGTCCTCCCAATCAGTCGTGAGCTCTCCATACTCCTAGGAATGGGCAATTCTTGCACCTGCCTCTCACAGGCTGCGTGCCTGGTGATGGGATTACGCTTGTGTGCCTGTCACATGACTTTGCTAATGCTCTGATTGTTGTTTCAGGCTTCTTCCCCAGCATACAGCAGCTCCAATCTGTACTCCCCTGATTCTTCAGCCAACTCAGGTCCCATCATCTCCGATGTGACGGAACTAGCCCAGTCCAGCCCCTCGGCTTCCCCCAGTGGCAGTCTTGATGAAAGGTACTGCACGGATTACATTGCTTTCATGAAATGTCCAGGCATCTGTGTGGGGAGCATGAGTTTGGGTTATCGAACACCAGCCCAGGCACAGGTCTGTCGCAGCAGGGCAGCAGCATTTTCCCTTGATGAGTTGCAGCAAGAAACCAGTGTCACCCTTGGAGCTGCCCATGTGAGTAGGGCATTCCCTTAAAGCCTGATCCCACTGACCCTGTGGAGAGTTGGGCCAGCTCCTTAGGGCCGTTCTTACTTAGGACACTGCTTGCCCCATAGATTCTTGTTTTAGTTTTAATCCTTTGTTTGATTAATGGAAGATGCCAAAGTCACTTCTCTGTTTTCTTTATCTAATCTGAGGCCTGGTCTACACTTAAAATTTATAGTGGCAAAGCTGTGTTGGTCAGAGGTGTGAAAATCACATCATCTAGCGCTGTAGCTGTGCTGGCAAAACCCCAGTGTAGATGCAGCTATGTCAACAGAAGAGTGCTTCTGTCAGCATAGCTAACATTCTTTGGGTGGTGCTGTTCCTATGCTGGCAGGTCTGTGCTGCATCCATGCAAGGGGGCTGTGCCAGCATAAGCTCTCTAGTGTGGACATAGCCTGAAAATTGCTGTTCTCGAACATGTATAGTGCCATCTTTGCAGGGAGCCCTTCCTCTCAGGCCACTGGGAAGCACTGACCTGCTTGCTTGGTTACTAGAATGAATCAGCACTCCAGACTATGGGGACAGGGTAAACATGCGCCATGGCAGTTCAAGCTCCCAGTGTAAGAGGGCATGGGTTAAAAAGCAGTTGCGTTTCTTTTGTGGTTACTCCTCCTCTGAGAGACAGAGACTGGGTCCATCACCATACAGCAGGGGAGGGAGGCTGAGAACCTCAAGCAAATGCATCTGACCCTGTACAGCAAGAGGCTTTCAGCCAGTCACAGCCCAGAAAAATCAGACTGTCTCCTACAATAAGGCACACAAGGGTCATCCTGGATACTCAGCCAAATCCTGCCCTGAGCTCTGTGTGTCTGTTGCCCACTGATTCCACTGAGCGCTGCATGCAGGAGTCACAGGCAGATCTTAGCCCTGTATGCCTCCATCACTGGTCCCTTATAGCTTGGCCTTTAAGCTGGTATTCCCGGGCACCCCTCCCCAGTGAGAGGCCCTGAACTTTCTGAGTTTCCCAAGGGAGGAAGTGTCCTCCTTGCTTTAACATCTTTTTGTCTATTGACTCCTTTTTTCCTCTTCTATACTCTCGGCATTGGTGCCTCCCCTACGGTGCTGAATCATGCACAAATGTTATTTATTGCCTTGTATACACCTCCACCAGGAACACTCACCCTTAAATATAAACCATATGTTTGCTTAATTGGCCTTTTCTTTGTTCTTTTATAGCTGCTATCCTGTCCAAAGGGGCTGTTTGAACCACTCACACCCCTAATTCAGTCAGTTTGGGTGCTAAATGGGATTTCCATCTGCAGAATTAGGGCTGGCCAGAGAAGCCATCATCCCTCCCGTAAAAACACAGAGTCCCAGAAGCAAAGACTGTGCTCTTAGGGAGAGAGTGAATCTCAACCCTTGTCTACACACACCACTGCAACTCCATAGTTATATCAGTATAGTAGTGCTTACATCTGTGTAGCTTACTTCCACAGGAAAGGGGAATAAACCATTCTGGTATATGGCACCTTTAGAGTGATAGGACTCCATATAGTATTGGGGTTGTACTGATGAAATTATTTATTTATGAAAATAATCACACTCCTAACCAAAATAATTATAATGCTACAAAACCTGGGCAGGCCCGGCCTCAGGCTGATGCGCTTGCCAAAGTCTCAGCTGTGGGAAGGGTGCCAGAGGTTTGGGATGAGAGCACCAGGGCAGCCTGAGGCACTGATGCCCAAGGGTTTGCTCTATGGCACAATCAGAGGAAAAAATTATGCCTTAGTTTACCACCCTAGTTGTAGCTAACCCTGTTTCAGGGAGCAGCACTCTGAGGGAGACAGTGTCTAGTTCTGGGACTTGTCTGCATGCCGTGTGCAGAGCCAGGAAGGCTCATGGACTCCGGCTGCATAGGTGATGGGTCTCTGGCCATTCTCTTTCTGTTTCTTCAAGGAGTAGCCCAGTGGTCCGTATCAAAGAAGAGCCCCCCAGTCCCGTCCCCAGCCCCCAGATAGAGGAGGCCAGCCCTGGGAACCCTCCTGCGGTTGAAACCCCTCTGTCTCCCTCCACCTTCATTGACTCCATCCTCCAGGAGAACGAACCCAGCACCACCACCGCTGCTTCCAGTGACAGCACCACGCAGCCTCAGCCCCAGGAAAAGTGCCTCAGCGTTGCCTGCCTCGACAAGTAAGTACAGTTCCAGGACGCCGATGTGTGTGGGGCCCAGCCGAGGGCTAGCCGGCCACATCAGTGTTTAAAATGCTAGTAACAGGTTTCCAGTCAGCTGTGGGAACTGCAGATCTTCTCACTTTCCTCAGTGCAAATAGCCAGTGTGGACTTTATTTTGCTTTCTTATTGTCACTCCTCCAGTGGCAGTGAGTGTAGGCCATCACCTGGCCCCACACAGTAATCTGTCCCCTGGTGCAGGGGATATGGCCCCTTGCTCGCAGGGGTACGAGTACCTGGGACACCAGAGAAAAGGTTATTTAGTGAAATAAAATCATTGTGTTCAGCTTGCCCACGCCACTTTAAACCCAGCATTGCTCAGACAGCACAACAAAGGGCTGCGTGGGCAACCTGGCAGGCCCTCACCAGCACGGACCGGGCAGAACGCGTCACTTCCTCTTTAGAGCCCTTGAGGCATGCAATAGGAACATCCTTCCACTCAGATCCAGGTGGAGAAGTGCATGCTGGGAATTGAAGTTCCTGTGGGCTTCACTGCCATATAAAGAGGAGAGCTGCTCGAGCATTTCACCGGTGGGCTGCACTTCGGCCACTCCTGCTGTGGTGCTGTTCCCGTGCTGTCCTCTGCCTTTGCCTGTTGCAGCTCCCCTCGGAGTGAGTAGGGGAAGAAGCCGTGCACAGAACTCAGGATAGTTCCTCTAGTTCCAGGCATAGTAAATTATATTCTCTCACTTGGCCTCATTCCCAGCCCTGAATTCAGATGGCCCCTAAACATGCTGGACTTCCTGCATGGCCGATTGATAGCTGCTAGGCAGTGGTTTGCAGGGCAACAGCTTTGGGGCCCCTGCCTTCTCACCAAGCAGAGTTCAGAAACTTAACACCAGGTTTGGAGACAATAAATTACAATGTGTTTTACAAGTAACAGTTTGGCACAAAGCACAGCAAAATCCTCTCTCAGTCCCCTCAGGCCACAGCCCTTCTGTCTGCTGCTCCCTCTGTAGTCTGCTGTCGGGAAAGCTGAACATCAGCGTCTAAGTCTTCTGCCTGTGCCTTATCGCAATAGACTCCTGGAACTCAATCTATTTATCTTTACTAAGAGAAGTTTAAGGGGTAATTCGATCACAGTCTGTAAGTACCTACATGGGGAACAAATATTTAATAATGGACACTTCCATCTAGCAGAGAAGGGTTTAACACGATCCAATGGCTGGAAGTTGAATCTAGACAAATTCAGACTGTACATTTTTAAGTGCAAGTAATTATCCATTGGAACAACTTACCAAGGGTGGTGGTAGATTCTCCATCACTGACTATTTTTAAGTCATGATTGGATGTTTTTCTGAAAGTTCTGCCCTAGGAATTATTTTGGGGCAGTTCTATGGCCTGTATTATACAGGAGGTCAGACTAGATGATCACAGTGGTCCTTTCTGGCCTTGGCATCCATGCATCTCTTTGTGGATACCAGAGCATTGTCCTGTTCTCAGTTTTGAAAAATTCTGAAAAAAAATTTCAAAAGTAAGTTTAGTTTCAGAGTATCAGAGGGTAGTAGAGAACTCTTCGGCCAGGTCTGGCATGGGGACTCACCCAGCTTACTGTCCTGAGGTGAGCTCTAGGTTCTTCACTGCTTTCTAGTCTTCTAGTCTTTTAGATCCACGGGAGGGAGGCTCAGAAAGAAACCTTAAATTGTTCTTTTAAAGTTATATATGGCATGCAGAGATAGAATAGAAGCTGTAATAGCTTCCACATCAGGTTGTGAACATGCAACATTCCTACTTATCCATCCAGTCTTTCAAGATGCATGGGTCTCCTGTTCCCTCAGGCACTGTTATGCCAGCACATATTGGCATGGGCCAGCTAAGCAACAAAAGAGTAATGTGATCCAGAACAGGAGATCTGAAGTTCTGAGTCTTTCGCTTAGACAGTTCAACCCAAATTCAGTGTACCCATACACTAGCCAGTTTTGTTCTGCTGTCTGCTTGAAGCACAAGGCCATTTAAGTTGTTCATGTAAATATCGTTTGTTGAAAGGGTCCATACCAGAGAAAGACGGGTTTCTGTACTCATTCTCTGACACTGCTCATTGTTTCCCTATGAATTTGGTTCCTGCTGTGTCTTCTGAATCTGGCGATCTTGATGTCATTCTGCCTGGTGTCTGAACTTGGGCAGGTGTCAAACTTATCAAGGCCAAATCAATCAAACACTCTGCTTTCATTATTAATAATTACTCCCCACAAAGAAACCATTAACTTAGAGTTAAGGCTGCTGAAGTAATTTCAAATACTCCATATACAAAATACAGAACTATAGCATTACCATAAAAAATGTAGGCATTAAAGAGACTGGAAATGAATCATTCCAGTGAGTTAAATAAATATTATCTTGCTCTTACTGTTCATACCTTGGTTAACAATCATACTAACACATTCCAAAAACAATTTTAATTTTGACATGCAAACACACTTACAAACTCTTCAGTGTATGCATCACTAATTTGAGTACATCTTGATCTATGGATGTTATATCCTTAGCAATGTATGCGTTGTAAGAGGAAGAGTTAGTAATTTTGCTTAGATCTGGTCTCCTGGCAGTCTGAACTGTTACATGAAGTCATTTATAAGTGGGAGGGATCCAAAACAGGGTAAAACCCAGCTTTCCAGTTTTTAAAAGGTTAATTTCTAAGTGATTCAAACCCCTAAACTACAAAACAGATTCACTTCAGACTTTCACAGAAATGTGTTCCTTGCCCAAAAAGTGACTGCGATCAGCATTTATTTTCATACGCACTGGTAGCAGATTAAAATCGCACTCTAACTGAAATGTTGAATGCAGCCTTAAACTATGGAGTGCCTACTTATGCCTCAGTAATTTATAGTGCTTTTTAAAGGGTCTTCCTCTTTTGGATAGGACAGGAGCAACCATATTTTGCCCACTTGAGGACCATGTTGGCAACTTGCCAGGAGTCCAAGGGCTGACTTAATTTGTATGAATTGGAGCTGATTGCAGCCACCCTCTTTCATGGAGATGGGATATCTAGAGATGAGTGTTCCCAGCATCCAGTATTCTGTCCTAATATTAATGGAAAGTTGCTGAAATCAAGATGGAGTATTGCATGTTGGTCTCTGTAGTCTCTTGAAGTTACCCCTCCATAAATAAGGACGTGGGGGCCATTAGCTGCACTGTGGAACTCTGTGGCCCATGTCCAGACCATCTGCGTCTCAAGGAGTCAAAATGCAGGCTTTTCCTCACTTCTCTGCCTGATGGCTGACTTGTCTATAGGGAGCACTTGGCTGGAATCCTTGCTGGGGCTCTGCAGTCTGCTCATGCAAAAAACAAACTGGGCAGTTCCAGTTTCCTTTAAACACAGACATTTTGTAATACAGGTGGCTCAACAAAACCTGTAAAAATGACCATTTAAAGGAACTAGAGAAGCAGTAGGTGGCAGCTGATGCATGCATCAGAATCATTCAGGACTAGGCTGCAGCCTGTGAACGGGCAGGCAAAGAACGCATGGGCAGAGCCTCTCAGAACCCCCGCCTCGGTAGCGAGAGAGCTGCACACGTGGCCTAGAGTTATCTGAGTGAGGAACACATGCCTCTTCTTCCTCTAGGTCTCTCCCTGTCTTGACTTGTTATTAGCCTGCAGGTAACTCTTTGCTTCACTCATCTGTTTGCATCTGGGGAGCTCCAATAGGGAGCATTATAAAATGAACGAATCTGGCCAGCAAGAGTTCCCAGCCAGCGAGGAATCCCACAGCACCCCGTCACTCAGAACTCGTCTGCCAAATTCAGTTTTAAGATAATAATACTATTCTTGCTTGTTGTTACTAAAATGATGATAATCTCTCCTTGCAGTAGTGTGGTAGTGCCCTAGGCCAGTGCCCCGTTGTGCTGGACACAGGTAAATAGAGACTGTCCATCCCATGAGCCTATAAGTTTCATATAAATAATCAAAGGGATAGCCCATCTGTTTTGCCATCCACACACGTATCTGGGTTTGGCCGGCATTTGCCTTTGCTCTTGTGCCTCCCAGTGCTCCTGCACGCATTTGAGATCCTCCTCTGCTGTTATTTCAGAGCTATATAAACTCAGATGGGTCAGTTTTCTTGACACCAAGACCTCAGCCTTGTTTTCTGTGGTATCAGACTTACATCCTAGCATCACCCAGGCTGCATGACCAGAGTATCGGTAGGATTCCAGCACATGCCCCGGATGGCCAGCGGGAAGGCGTTGAAGCCAGTGCCCGAGGCATGTTGAAATTCTGAATAAGAAGAATGGGTGTCCTGCTAACTGAAATGTTGGGAATAGGCTGCATTAAATGTGCAAGACAATGTTTATCGTGTCCCCAGGAGGACGGCAGACCCTACTTCAGCATCTTCTCAGTATGCTTGTGCTAAGTGACTCAGTCTCTCCTGGCACCCCACCTGTGGTCAGAGTTCACCATTCAGTGCTCACTCCACAGACTTCAGGACCAGAAAAGCTGCATGCTGTAGTGAAATGCCCAGGGCATGCTAGCTCAGCACCCTTTCCATGAGGCTTCTCTAAGCTTACAGGAGTTTGCATGTTGTAACTGAGATGCATGTTTCACGGTAAATGTTTAGTGCTGATAGGGGACCTTAATGTACAGCAGGGGTGCTCACACTGCTCTGAATTGAATAAGGCACTGGCAGTTTGCCAGAAATCCTACAACAGCAGCTAATTTCCATCACATGAAGCAAGTTTAATTTGCCCTCATCTTTAGTAGAGAGATGCAGCCCACAGGACAATAGGTTCCAGGCAAGCAGTGCCTCATCTTGATCCAGGCAATGCACGAGAGGTTATACTTGTAGAAATCTGCCAGTCACAGTCTGGCCACCCCAGAAGTACAAGAATGTCATATCTCCATGTCAGGCTATGGATAGCCAGCATATTTCAGCTGACAGAGGATACTCTGTGATGCATGTTATCAAATGAAAGCGGAGAGTGAAATTCAGTACATGCCCAAACTTCACCCAGCTCCGGGCTACAAAAGCAACTTCTCAAGAGCCAAAGCCTGTTGACTGGAGAAGGATGCTGCCATATGCATCATTAATGTAGAACTGGATCCCAGAGAGACTATAGCCCATCTTGGCCCAAGCAGCCATTCGCTCAGATTAAAATGGAGCATCACACAAATGGGCCCCATGTTCGTAGTGGCTCCCCGCTGCCTATGAAAGATGACAGTGACTATGATCCATGTGTTAGAATGCCTAGTACAGTGCTTAGTCACCCCTGCAGTACAGTAAATCCACATCAGAAGTCATTGTCTAGCTGAGAACCTTCTAAGTGCGTGTGGCTGTGATGCAGTTGTGCTGTCATCTGGCTTTCTTTTGCTGGGAATGTTCATTTTTGTTTTGTATCATTAACAATTTTGTCTCAGCCTTGGAATTGCTTGGCTGCCCGGAAAAGCCCTGCAATAACATGGGTACAGTGCAGTGCATGCACGTTAGCTAAAGCACTGGAGCATGGTTGATAAACTGTTCTTGTCTTTGAAAGTAACAAATGTTTCATTCCTTAAAGTGTCTGATTCGGAGTCTTTTGAATCTAGCATTCCTCTTCTGTTTGTATTTTTCAGTTTGACTCGCACTCCGCAGATGACAGAAGTCACTCGTCTTTTCCCCAGTTCTTCCTCTTCCTCACTTCATTGCAGATCACAGCAAGGGTTAGCATTTCAATAGCCTGATGTCCCTAGGTATTACAATTCTGGGCAAGAAAGCAGGGGAACACTGCACTAAACAGAGAGCTGTCCTTACTTTGAGGTCAGCTTTCCCTGCAGTAACTATCTTATAAGCAGTTCTTTGGAGTCCATGTCACAAAAAAAACTCTCAAAATTGGCACCAGATGGGAACCTTGTTGGGCAATTCAGCATCAAGGTTAAATATGGAATGGGCTGTGGAGACTAAATTCTCTTCTTAGCCCTCGGGGGGTCTGGGCAGGGTGGGGTCAGGAAGCCTGTACTCACCTTGTCACTGCTCAACCTGTTTTGTGGATAAAGGAGACAGCCTTAAGAGCTGTTGTCAGGGACTGGGGCATGGGTTCCTAGTGGTTGGAGCAGTTGTCAGGAGCCAGGAATAGGAGCCCAAGGTCAAAGCCAAAGTAGGAGGCTAGGTGCCAAAGTCAAGGATCAGAGCCAGAGTCAGAAGTTAGGAATTGGGGCCTAGGGTCAGAGCCGGGTTACCTGGAGTGAG
This sequence comes from Mesoclemmys tuberculata, assembly GCA_007922155.1. NCBI lineage: Eukaryota > Metazoa > Chordata > Testudines > Chelidae > Mesoclemmys > Mesoclemmys tuberculata. The sequence goes on along the minus strand of ML675632.1, from coordinate 17,195,452 downwards.
GCAAGATGGGCGAAACTGGGTCCAAGGCAAGAGCAAAGCTGGATATAAGCAGGCACATACCACAACCATGAGCGAATGTTTTAGGCAGTTGCCAGACTGATGCTTCTGCTGCGGGGCAGAAGAGTTGGTCTCCTTACTCTTCCCACCAATCAGGCAGCCGAGTGCAGCCCCCTGTGCTTGTTAGGTTGTCCAGAGACTGGCTTTGCTGCAGGACCTAATTCCGGTCCTAGACAAATTGGAGGATTGGGCCAAAAGAAATCTGATGAGGACCAACAAGAACAAGTGCAGAGTCCTGCACTTAGGACGGAAGAATCCCATGCACAGCTACAGACTGGGGACCGATGGGCTAGGCAGCAGTTCTGCAGAAAAGGATCTGGGGTTACAGTGGACAAGAAGCTGGATAGGAGTCAGCAGTGTGCCTTGGTTGCCAAGAAGGCTAATGGCATATTGGGCTGCATTAGTAAGAGCATTGCCAGCAGATCGCGGGAAGTGATTGTTCCCCTCTATTAGGTACTGGTGAGGCCACATTTGGAGTATTGTGTCAAGTTTTGGGCCTCCCACTACAGAAAGGATGTGGACAAATGGGAGAGGGTCCAGCAGAGGGCAACGAAAATGATTAGGTGTTTGGAGCACATGACTTCTTTGAGTGATTGTCTCTATGTGGATTCCACTGCGGGTATGTCCGCGCGGGTCAACACCCTCTCAGTTCCCTCTTAACCGCCACATCGCTAGAGTCAGAACTCCAACTTCTCCTCATAGATCCTGTGTAGCAAATAACGTTTTTATTAGAAATAATTGTTAGATTTTAGTCTTAGCGTAGAGTTTAAAAAAAAAAAAGTGTTTTCAAAGTTAAAGTTCGTTAGTGAGAATTAGATAAATTCTCAAGATTTCTTCCCCACCCCGTTCGTGTAGGGAGTATGCTAAAGAAAGCTGGTTTTAAAAACTGTACCACGTGCCCTCGGTTCTTGTTGGTGAGCGCCAAGCACCAACACTGCTTGTGCTGTTTGGGGGAATCCCATGTAGTTTCACAGTGCTCTGTTTGTCACTCCTTCCCGCGAAGTGAGACAGTTTAGGCTTCAGAAATTCCTTATAGAAGAAGCCATATGCCCATGTGTGCACCAAGAGGTAGCACTGGTGGACACACCAGAGCATCCATCAGAACCAACAGCTCCAGCACCAGCGCTGCATCGGTACCGGCAGCTCCACCAGCACCAGCCAAGTCTCATAAGAAAAGACATGGTCACTGGCAGAAGGGCAGATCTGCAGGAGGGGCCACCCCTAAACTCCATGTTTCCTCCTGGAGCCACGAACAGCTGGGTGAGAGGTTGTGAGCGGACTTGGTGGCTCCAGCACCCAAGAGGGTAAAGGCAGACACAAAATCTAAGCACACCGCTAGTCTGTCTGCTTCCGTAGCACCCTCAGACTACAGACTGTCGCTGGACCCGATACTTCACACTCCAGGCCATTTGTCGCTGCTAAACCCCACGGCAGAATTGTTGCAGCCATTGGAGGGTTCCGCACGCAAGGGGGCATAGAGTACCAAACGGCCCTATTTCCAACCGATGAACCGTTACTGCTTTACCATCAGTCAGTAACAGAATTTTGCAACTCCAGTGGGACCACCAGCCCCATCACCGCCACTGGTCTCACAGCCTCCACTGGCTCTACGATCCTTACCATCTCCGCAACCTCAGCGGTTGACACAACTGCCAGTGGCACCACTGCTATTGGAGCTGTCAGATTCTGATTGGTCATCTGAACCAGAACAGCACGTCTCCTCGGAACGCACTTCACAACCTTACCATGCACTATACAAGGTCCACCACCACGGTCGGACCACAGGTCTTACTGGCAAGTTTGGGACCCGTATTATAACCAAACAACCACATCCCACCCTTCATCGATATACATGGCACCGTCAGTATCCGGAGTAAAACGAGAGGCTACAGCACTGCCAGTACCAACGGATCCATCAGGACCAATGGACTCACCACCTCCTACAGGGGCCTCATCTTCACCGGATGACACCATTATCCCACCATCCGCATCACCACTCGATGATCATGGCCAATATCAAGATCTACTGAGACACATGGCAACAACCCTTAAATTACCTGCGGAAGATGTCACAGTATCTCAAGATGAGTTTCTGGACATTCTTCAACTGGTGGGCCCTTCCTGAATAGCCTTGCCTATTCATAAGGCCATCTTACAGCCAACATAAACAATCTGCCCTACCATGGCATCCTGAGCTCCAAAACCTAAACACGCAGAACGCAGGTATCTAGTGCCGGCTAAGGACACTGACTTCCTTTTCATGCACCCACCATCCAACTCACTGGTGGTCCAGGCTGCGGTACAATGAGCTAGACAGCAACATCCGAGAGCTATCCCCCCAGATCGGGCTGCAAAGAAACTGGACTTTGTTGGTCATAAGATATACTCATTGACAAGCTTACAATTCCATATAGCCAGCTATCAAGCCATATTGGCTAAGTGCAACTTCAAATCATACTCCAAGCTAGCAGATCACCGCAAAGGATATGCACTCTTTTCCTGCTGAATTTTCCATTGCATTACGGAGTGCTACTCCCTTTCTAACATTCAACTCCCACCAAGTATCAGGGCACACTCCACAAGGGTGCAGGCAGCTACGACACCTTCCTTGCTGACATCCCTTGGCAGGACATCCCTTGCAGCGACATGGACCTCCATGCACACATTCATAGCTCACTGTGCATTGATAACTCTACATACATTGATGCACCTGTGGGTACTGCAGTCCTGCAAACTTTAGCTTCTACAGAGCCCTAGCCCCACCTCCATTTTGATTACTGCTCCCTACACTTCCCATGGTGGAATCCACATGGGGACCATCACTCATAGAAGGAGGGGAGGTTACTTACTGTAACTAATGGTTCTTTGAGATGTGTCGTCCCTATCTGGATTCCAATCCAGCCCCCCCCTCTGCTTAGGGCTCTATGCCTGGGTGTAAGAGGAAACTGAGGGGGGCGTTGACCTGCGTGGACATACAAGACCTTGGACGTACCACATGGGCAATGCGAGGCGTGCACACTGGTCGACAAACACTGGTTTCAACAATTCTGGCTCTGGCCCATGGTGCCCACGTACACCTGCAGTGGAATCCAGATAGGGACCACACATTTCAAAGAACCATCAGTTACAGTAAGTAATCTCTCCTTATGAGGAGAGGCTGAGGGAACTGGGCTTGTTTAGTATGCAGAACAGAAGAATGAGGGGGGATTTGATAATGGCCTTCAACTACCTGAAAGGGGGTTCCAGGAAGGATGGAGCTAGGCTGTTCTCAGTGGTAGTATATGACAGAACAAGGAGCAATGGTCTCAAGTTGCAGTGGGGGAGATCTAAGTTGGCTATTAGGAAAAGCTTTTTCACTAGGAGGGTGGTAAAGCACTGGGATGGGTTACCTAGGGAGGCGGTGGAATCTCCATCCTTAGAAGGCTTTAAGATCCGGCTTGACATAGCCCTGGCTGGGATGATTTAGCTGAGGTTGGTCCTGCTTTGAGCAGGGGGTTGGACTAGATACCTCCTGAGGTCCTTTCCAACCCTAATCTTCTGTGATTCCTGACAGCTGCCAATCTGGCATCTTTTGACTGCATGAAAGTCACACACAATCATACAAGTAATGAATTATTTCACTGGAATCCAGTGTGAGCCCAGGGCTTGAATGATTTGCTGGTGCATTCTCCATTTCTTGTAATAGTGAAAAAAATAAAACTCCCCACTGCAACCATCACCACGTGCCAAGATGCATTCCTAGTGAGGCTGTAGAGTAGATGCAAGGTACGGGCTCTGAAGGACTAATCGTCAGACTTCTCAGTGTGACGCTGTACAGATTGCCAGTCTGTCTTGTCTCATTGCTGCCAGCAAGCAGGACATCTATAAGGGAAATTATAGTGAACAAAGGGAATCCAGATACTTTTGTCTCTTGGTTCTTAAGATTCAGAGCATTGGAGATACCCCCCCTGTATTGAAATGTGCAATGGCCAAGCAGAGTCTTCCTTTTAAGCCATTTACAATAGAATGTATTTATAGAGCAGCTGGTAATCAGTAGAATTAAAGTGGGGAAAGTGGGAAATGTGTTAAGGTGAAGCTAAGATTCAGCTACTGGCTTTGAGAGTTGCTCATTGCTAAAGCAGTATGTATCAGCTGTGTTTTCTGGAGAACCTAGGAGCAATGTATTGAAGCTTTACATCTCCACTAGAGATCCTTGTTAATGTGTTCTCATTACCACCAGAAGCTACAGTGGCAGTAAACATTATCTTGTCTTGTGGCAGACACAAGCAAATTATGCAACTGCTAGCTGAGCAAACACGTATAAAAGTTCGTCATAGTGTTAAAAAAGAGTGATTATGATGCTGTCATAATGGGTTGTGTGCCAATCACGCCCGTGTCCAAACGTGCTCACTAACAAGTCAAAAGGTGTTTTTTCTAACTGCCAGCCCTGCAGACTCACAGTGGGGACTGAGGCCAGCTGCATTCTGTCTTCCTTCCACATTCACAGCAAGAAAGAAGACTCTATAATCAGAACTTCACTGACCGTGCACGAGGCAGGATGTAATCCAGCTCGCTCTCCTATAGTACATACAATACCCAGCATCAGTACAGAACGCATCTGTCTGCTGGTGAGCATACCTGCCCATAGAGAGCAGATCTGTTGAGTAAGAAGGTGCTATTTTTACATAGCTGCTTCTCAGACCATAAAACAGCCCACACAAATAGAGACCACACTGTGTGCACGAACTCACATCACTTCAGACGGGAAGTCAGACAGGAAGGGTTCCACAATAGCATGTGTTCTCTCTGCCAGGCTGCCCATGGGAGCCAAGAAGCTGGCAGTAGCATGCTATGTGGTGTATGGCAAAGGCTTGTTATTCTTATGAGGTAGTTGGCAGTCGGAACAGAAAGAGACAGAGAGACTCTTAGCAGTAGTTACCGTGAAGATGCACTGTTTTATAAAGTGTGTGTGAATGGAGAATTTGACTGGTGATGCATACCCAGAACTTTCATTCAAGAAACCTCTGATGGTATATACCACTATTTAGTTCTTTGTCCCTGATATCATTCCCCTTTTTCTTTACATGAGCGTTTAACTGCTTTCTCTGCACAGTGATTCATGTGCCTGGAGACAGACACCGACTGGATCTTAGTCTGGTTCCGTCTCCAAAAATGCAGCTGTTGTTTCATAGCTCTCAGTCCTGGGTCACATGGCCTCCCACCTGAGCCTCCAGGCTGTTCTGCCTCATGGCAGAGTGGCCTGTCTCCACTCAGCAGGCCCACGCTTCCAGGCACTCAGCGCTCATGCTGATGATGGATGCTGTGTCTCACACGCCCACTGAGGGCTGCTGCTGGTGGTTCAGTTTCCAGGAAGTGTGCCCACTGCTCTTTCTGCCAGGTGCTGGGATCAGGAGCCCTCTTTGCCAAAGAATCAGACTTAACAGAAGCAGTTAGTCCCATTTCAACACTGTGGAAGGAGTCTTCTGACTTTCCTCCCATATTCAGAAGTCAGCACGTGTGTCTCCCTCAGTTCCCTCAGACCATCCATCTCGAACTGGTGAGAGAGACTCCAGGGCAAAGCTGGTGAGAGAGAGACACCAGGGCAAAGCTGCCTAGACGGTTAAAGCTCCATCCTTAGCACCACGGGCACAACCCTCCCTCTACTCTTGGAGATGAGCTCCTCTTTCTTCCCCCCAGAGTTCAGCGGAGAAGTTGGAGCATAACTGCACTGCTCCAGGGACCCATGCTCTTTACTCCCTCCCTACGCTAGGAGCATTTGAAGGCAGAGCCATCTTGAGAAAGAAGAGTGCAGCTCAGCGACCTCAGAGCCTGACTCCAGGAAGAGGGGTTCACCTGTCGGTGTAAGGAACCAGGCTGTATCACCCTGTATAGGAAATATTGGGCCAGAATTCCTTTCTCTCCTCCACGAGTTGCATGGAGGCTTTAACAGGCTGCTTTGGAAATGGTTGAAACGCCTGATTTAATTCTAGTTTTGTCATTGACTTCTTACGTGACCGTGGTCATGTCCTTGCTCTGTATGTCTGCTCTCCAAGCCTCCTGGTGGTGGTGGAGAGACTCGCTGAGTTCAAATAGTTATAGTTAGCTTCAGCCCAGCCTCCGTTTGTGTCTCTTGGCATAACCAGTCCATGCTAGTAAAAGTTGTTTTCTGACTGGGGGGTTGCTGGAAGTACCTCAAATCCTGCAGAGCGTTCCCGGTGCTGTGTGCAGAAGGCCTCAGAACCAGGGTGGAAATCTCTGCAGAATACAATCTTTGGAGAACATACACAGGTAAGTAACTTATCTGGAGAGGTGTGCAGTGCATGGGCCTTGGAAGAACTACAAAATCTCTTTGTGTCTCCTGGTTGTTTACAAAGGGAAAATGAAAGAGGAATGTGTTCTTGGTTATTGTCTGTGGCCTGCTTTTCCTGTAACCCTGAGCACAGTATTGCGAGGGTCTGTGAGCGGGGTTATTCTGACAGCGTAATCATTTCTGTAGCTAGATTTTCTTAGCTGTGAATTTGCAGCCTCCATTACCAGCAGTGATGACAAACAGTCTTGGTTCCCTGATTGGTGTCACTATTCTTTGCAAGCAGATGGTACTCGAATTGCAAGAGCTCTGAACCATTATTGTCCTTGCAGGAAGATCATTGTAAAGGTACCGGGAGCGGCGAAGGAGGTGTTCTGTTCATCAGGACCCCACTGGGCAGTGGTGTTGGAAAAGCAAACCCTAGCCAAGTGTAGGTTTTCAGAGAGAAGTAGCTTTTGGGTAGCTTTTCACTCTCTTTTCACTGGCATTAAGAGCATTGTGCTGCCAACATAGCAGGTGCCTGATGACTGCTCCCTCTGAGCTTACTTTATGGTACCCAACACATATGCCTTCCTCTGCCATATCTTTCTCTTCATCCTCTAGGAGTGTGTCTCCTTAGCTGAGCTCTAGACAAGCACTGGGTCCATGTTGTCAGATCACCTGGGCTAAAGCCATCTGAAAGTTTACTGACCCACCGCATGTTTCAGTCCACATCCGTCACTATCTCGGGAGTCAATGAAATTCCTCACAGGATGAAAGAGCCTGGTGGGGCCCACTGAATCTGGGACCAAGTGTTCAAGGAGCTTCCAGCATGGTAGAGCTGAGACTTCCATCCCAGACCTTTGGAGCACCCTCCTCAAAAGGCAGACCTCACTTTTCTTGGGCTCCAAGGAGCATGTAGTTAGGAATTAACCCAAAACACAGCTGCTTGGGGCAAGGAGCAGCAACAGTGCCATGCCGCCTCCCAACATGTCCACGTGGGAAGGGAGCTCATGACCGGGGTTTCCGCAGGCCACAGATGAAGATATGACAGGCCACACCCGCCACTGCTGAACTCCGTGAACGTCAGCGGGCCGTCACTAGGCCCGCTGTTCCCAAAGCACAGGCTGTCGCACAAGCAGTCAGTTTGCAGAGCGTTTGTGTTTCAGAGAGATGGTGATTCCAGACGGCGCCCAAGCATCTGGGAGATGTTCTGATTTATGCCATCTGTTTGCGCTGGCTGCTCTAGGACACCAGGAACATAAATGGAATGAACCTCAAGGAAGAAGAAGAAGAAGCCTCAGGAAATGTTCAGGAATTGAAACCAGTTCCCCTACGCCTTCATTTTCACTTTAGCTTTGATTGTTCTCTCTTTGCTATCCAGGTAACCACCAGCTAAATCTTCCAGGCCCGGTTAAAATCCAGTCCTCCCCCAGACAAACCGGCCTGCTTACCTCCTGGTATTGACTTCAGCTCCCCTAACGCAGGGTCCTGTGAGTCAGCCAGATTTGTCACTCAGTCCACCTTGCCTGGTTGGGACTAAGCCTTTACCCTGAACTGTTGCTGTTAGCTTACGATTGTGATTTGATTAGAGTGGAAACCTTGTGCTGTACACATTGTGTGTAACTTCACATACCCATTAGCTGTAGAGAGACATGCCCAGCTTAGAATATTGGTGGAGTCCCACGTGAATGGGAATGACTCCAGCTACCTTCAGTGTCATTGAGAAACTCAATAGCTTCCGTTATGAAAGAATGAGACTTTTCCAGGGACCATTCCAGGTACGGGGGTTTTATCAGACCAGTAGGGCTCTTAGAACAGTTTCCCCCAGACTGATGTCAGCAGGGTTTTTTACCTTCTCCTTGCCCCATATCGACTCTTAAAAGCTAGGGAAGAGTGAGGTGCCTGGACCGAAGAACGAGTCCAAAACATCTGTCTGTAAAGATGCAGAGTGTAACAAGACCATTGTCCTAAATGGTGTTAGAAGTCCTGGTGCATTCTGGGAATACTAACCACATGTGTTGTCATAAGACATCCACTGTCCTTCCTCATCCTTGTTGCTGGCCCGTAAACCTTTCAGCAGGAATAGTCCTGGTGGCACCTCTAGGCTCTGGCAAGATGGTTAAGTGGGAGTTCTTTGTCCCAGTGTTGTATCAGCACACCTGAGCTCACTGGCAAGGACAGAATTGGAGGCTGGCATATGTGTAATTAGCCATGAGTCCAAACTCTGCTTTCCTGCTCAGTTTTAATAGAGGTTTCATTCCTTGGGTTGAGAAAGTCCCCTGTGTGAGCCCAGAGGAAATCTTCCAACCTTGATCGGGTCTGTGTCCTTCTTTCCTTGACACAGGAATGAGCTAAATGACCATTTAGATACCATTGATTCCAACCTGGATAACCTCCAGACCATGCTGACCACGCACGGCTTCAGTGTCGACACAAGCGCTCTGCTGGATGTGAGTATCTCAAACCCTCCCTCCCAGGGCCCCTTCCAGAAGCTGGGACCAAGCTGTGGACTGCGGTACCATGTGCGTGTGGCTTGCAGTGGCGGCTGGACAGGGGACCACAACAGAATTTGCACAGTGTGTCTGGTATTGTTTTCCTTCCCTGCACTAATCATTCTTTCCTTTGGCAGCTGTTTAGCCCTTCAATGACGGTTACAGACATGAACCTTCCTGACCTGGACAGCAGCCTTGCGAGTGTGAGTAGCTGTTAAAAATCCCTCCATGCACACCCAGCTGCCAGAATAAAGCGTCTCAAGCTGTTCCGCAGCAACCCCTCCGTCTGATGAAAGGAAGGCCCCAGCAGGCTTGGAAGGGAGTCCAAGCCAATTCCAACATGGAGGGGGCGGTGAGGTTGTGGGGAGAGAATCTCACAGCTCTGTAAGGGCTTGCGGAGCCACCAGGTGGAAATAATTCACTTAGCACCAAGGCTTCCTCTGCCTAATTTATTCAGCGAGCAGATCGACCTCATCATTCATGCCGAGCTAAGTAGGTGCTGAGACGTCATCTCTCATGCAGGCTCTGCTCCCTCCGAACGGAGTTGCACTGAAGCCCATAGAACGGCAGGTGGTTTCCATAAACCCTCCTTTCTGGTTTGCAAGCCTTCAGAAGAGGTTTCCTTTAAAGGCAAGCTCCAATGATTTCCCTGGCACGTTGTTATTGATTGCTGTACGTACTTGCACAGCTCCAGCAACGTGCTCAGTGCCGAAGGAGAGCTGTGTGCAGCTCACGAGCTTGTCTCTCTCCCCAACAGCTATTACCTCCCAGACTTTGTCTGTCGGTGCGTAACAGGCTGGTCCCTGCCCAGAGAGTTCAGAGGCTCAGCACTGATACAGAGGACACTCACTGGGAGGTTGAAAGGAAGGCTTAAGGGACCAGTGGTAGCCACTCCATAGTTCAGACTGAGCCTAACTGACAAGATCTCTTTTTAGCCTCTTGCAACTTCCACAAAAATGAACCAATCACCAGGAGCATTTCCACGACCTAAGGGGGCAATGTGGGGAACTGAAAGCCCAGTCTCTCAACTCCCATTGGGCTGCGCGCCCCCCTTCCCTCCACGCACATGCTCCCCATTCTCCCCTCCCCGCTCCCAGGGGGAAGTGACCCGTGAAGCTCGTCTCTGAGCCGTGAAATTGGCAAGGCTGCCCAGCTCCCCGGGAGCCAATGGAGAAGTGCCCGGGCTTCTCCCCTTCCCGCTCTCAGCCACCTGCTCAGCTCTTGAGGGGGCTTTCTTGTCAATTGATGAGAATGACCGCCCCACAGCCCGCGAAAGGGACAGTGTTTACATTGACACTGCATCGCCCTAACTAGCCGGCATGAGCCCTATATCTCTTGTTGAGGTGGTTCTATTATGGCGGCCTAGCAGGGGAGTTACATTGGTGGAAAGAGCATTTTAGTCTGGACACCTCCACTCTTTTGTCAACAAAACTCTACTGTAGGCCAGCCCTGTGTCTGGGAAGTTTGGTAACATTCACAAAAGGGGTTTTGCAATTAGGATGTTTCACAAATATCTGTCATTCACGTTCTGAACATTTTCCTAGCTTCCTACCCCTAAGATGGCTTGACCCCAAACACAAGGTGTCTGGCTGAGCGGGATGGGGGGGCTCTGGCTGTTACTGGGGGAGAGTTGGAGGAGTAGTGAGACACAAAAAGCTGTGTTATATACATAACATTTATACTATAAATTATTTAAACTGACCTCCTGGCTCTGCTGCAACAGCTGCTATACAGAGGAAGAGATGAGGGCCTGCACTGAGTGGGATCAGAGACCAGGGGCCGCGTGTGGGTAGGATTCTTGGGGGGACAGTGCAAGTCAAGTGGGATGGTGATGAAGAGGGAAGAATTATATGGCTGTGGGCTTGGATCCCTGAACTGTTCATTTCCAGATTGTCCAACCTTTGGGTTTTAGCGAAGCTGTCAAATATTTGTAAGTGTGATTTTTTTGATGGGCTGTTAACTGTGCTCCTCTAAAATTCACAACTTAACTCTTCAGCTAACGAAGTGTCTTGGTCTGGATTTTTGTGCGGTAGTTATGTAATATTTCTCTCTTCTCTTATCTAATGCCGGAATGGACACTCAATTTGCTCCTATCCTCACTTTGCCCTTGCACTGGTGTAAATCTCTACGCTGGGGAGAGTCAGCTGTGCAGGTTCCTAAATTGTGGCGGAATTGTGCACAAAGAGCTGGTTGTGCCCATGGGGCCAGCCTCTTCTGATTTTCAGCTGCCAGATGGAATTAAAAGAAGTTAAATATACATGTAAACACTTCCCTAAGGTGGTGTTTCCATGTAAGCAGTAGCTGTAGTCGTGAAAGGGACGTGATCCCCTGAGGCAGTCGCTGTATTAAAAAGTTTTCCACACTGAAAAAGTTTAAGAACCCCTGATCTAAATACAGCAGTTTGAGTGGTCCTGGAATTAGCGGTGATTCTCATCCAGGGAATGTGTCAGCCCTTAGAATGACCCAGTTGTCTTTGCCACCCTGTGGAACTTTCGGGATGGTTGGGGGGCATTCTGTCATTTCCCACTGCGTTCTCTCCTGTTGTTATAACCCTAACAAATCTTCTCGTCCTTCCACCCACTCTAGTTTGTTTGGTAGAGCTCTTACTGCTGGGCTGATGCCCAAAGGGCCGCACTGACAATTTCCCGGGAACCTGAGGTCTGCATGGACCTTTCATATTAGTAACAATGAGACTTTGCATAAACCAGAGTCTGGTGCAAGCATTTTCTGATACTGCCCATGGAGACTACAGATCTCAGCATGCAGAGTGGCTTGCTGCTCAGATCAAGGTGAGCATTGCATGCAGCAACATGTAGTCTCTTAGGCCACCTCTATGAAAACCAGATCTGGTCCCTACGTTTCTACAAGGCAGCTGGAGCCCAGAGCACATAGAACAAACTCCACCAGCACCAGCAGTACTCATGGGTCCCAGGTGTAGTTTAGTCTTCTGAAAGCTGATGCCCATCTCCAGTCTTCTGGAGCTTCCAGATTACAAACCACAGCTGTTTGTGCACTTATCTCCGAGGCAGCCAAGGGAGAGGTCCCTTCCCTCTCCCTGCTCCATGTGCAAAGGAGTTCGACTTGTGCAGTGAACTCAGCAGCCCAACTTGTCTCCCACAGATCCAGGATCTCCTCTCGTCCCAGGAGCAGCAGAAGCCTGCTGAGACAGAAGTCAGCACGACAGACCTGGGTAAGAAGGCCCCTTCCCCCCGCCTGTGAGCCGAGGGCTCAGTGCAGGATCTCTCTGAGCAGCAGCAACTCTCTTTCTTCTCTCAAAGACACACTGATGATTAAATGTGTGTGTGCCTGTTGTCACTGTGCTGGTTGGGGTTCTCAGTGAGGGCCCCAGGCATCTAGGTGTGGACTCTCCCGATCTCAGTCCGGGCATAGTCCCCAGGGGTCTGTGCCTCCGGAGCTGGCAAGTCAGCGCTTTTGGCTCTCCTCATCACCACCCCAGCTCAGCAGACATGCCACCTGCGATGGCAAACCATACGGCCCCTTCCTCTTCCCAGGCTTGGCCGGGGGGGTCTCATAGACTCATAGACTCATAGGTCAGAAGGGACCAATATG
>ML675632.1:17128959-17182665 GCA_007922155.1 Mesoclemmys tuberculata | reverse complement strand
TCTACCTCAGATACGGTAATATCCACCACCACATCCAGATTCCCTGATTCTCCTGGGAGGTGTGTGCCCCTGAGCTGGCAACCTGTGCGTTCTGAGGCCCCGGGGCAGGGGGTCCTGGGATTTTCACCAGCCGGTTCCTATCTCTCGCCAATGCAGGCATGACGCGCTCATGTCCTTCTCCCTGTGCTCAGCTCTTTACGAAAAGGCACTAGACTGTCCCCTTCTCCCCACAGCGTTGGACCCGGGCTCTGCGATACCTCCCTTCCCCTGCTAACGTGGCTCCTCTCTTTGCAGGAAAGCAGCTGGTGCACTACACAGCTCAGCCCCTCTTTCTGGTGGACTCGAGCGCCGTCGACATGGGGAGCGGAGACCTGCCCATCTTCTTTGAGCTGGGGGAAGGGCCATACTTCACAGATGGGGAGGAGTACTCCGAAGACCCCACCATCTCTCTGCTTTCAGGGACTGAGCCGTCCAAACCCAAGGACCCTGCAGTATCCTAAGGCTGAGCACGAGAACATGCTGGGAAGGGAAATCCAGCCGCCAGCCTCCTTGCTTTGCACAGACATTGAAAGCTCTCAACACCCTTCGGTTCATGTTTGCTTCCCCCGGCACTGTGAGGATTTCATTTGTGTGTGTGCTTAATGAGGTGTTTTGAAATCTGCTTTAGATTCTAGCCACCCAGTGCTCCTGCAGGTTGGCAGGTTTTGGGGCTGAGCAGCGCAGACCTGTCCTGCGATTGTCATCCAACCGGCCAGAGAGGCCAGACAGGCACCGGGGCTTTGATGTGCAGATGGGAGATCTGGGTGGACACAGAGTAGCTAGTCACTAAGTGAGATTGTGTTTCATTCTGCACCCCAGGAGAGGGTGGCAGCCAGGCCTTGCACAAGGTCCCAGCAGTTGGCAAAGGTCAGCAGGCGCGTCATCCCTGCTGTGGAGATGGGGCATGACGGCAGGGCCGCACGACGCTCCCACGCTTCCGGGAACATGTAGCTTGTTTGGTACATAGAAGGGGTTGTGTTTTTGCGAGGGGAATGCTCCTCCACAGTGAGGTGGACTTGGTGTTTTTTAAAGAGAAAAACAAGTTTCCCAACCTGGCACTGATGGGCTGGGTCCCTTGGTGGCCTCTGCCATACGGTTCGCTCCCTGCTGCTGTCGTGTGCACACATGGCAGAGCCCCTCGGCTCCTCCGGCCCAGTCACAGAGAAGCCCAACTTTCTCGTTTCTTTACCTTTCTCTTGCTCCGTGTGTGTTTCTTTTCTTTGTGTTGTTTTTTGTTTTGGTTAGGTTGGTTTTGCTTAGCAGTAAAAATTTGTACATTTACACTTGAGATTGTTAATAGTAAAAACTGTATTTTGGATTTTTACATGAGAGAAGAAGCACCCACTTCTATCTATCTATATATATATAAATATCTATATATATATACATACAAATATATATAAAACAAATGGTCTATCACCCGGCGGTGGCTTTTGTGTGGTTGAAAGCTTTATTTTTATCCTCTCTGTGTTTGGGGGAGTGAAGTTGGGTGGGAGAAGGTCCTAGGCGCTAACCATAGTCCTGAGAGCTGCTCAGCTTCCACTTTACCTGTCCTTCACAGCCCTGGACACTGACTCGTGTCAGTGACTGATCCAGTGACTGATCCAGGTGCTGTGTGCTCTGCCTTTCAGGCTTTGAGCAGTAGCTTGAGCTGTTACCACACTTGTCTATAAGAGCTGACATTCCTGCTTCCAGCTTCAGCAAAAGAAAACAGCAGATGTCGAAGTCGGGTTTCTCTGGCACATCTCAGCAGACCGGGGGATGGCTCCAGGTTTTGGTGGTAGACGATCTGGGGTTTATTTTTGGGGGTGCGTGTCTTTAAATTCTGTGTTGCGGTTTCCCTGCTGAAATCCCAGCACAGGTTTAGGGGCTGAATTTGAAGGATGTTTCTGTTTTAGAGCACATGGGGGATGAGCTTGTGGCTGAGCCCATGTCGATGCGCCAGACATGTGTTGGACACTTGCACGTCTCGGAGGAGTGCTTTTTTAATGAGAACAATAAAAGACAAATTGCATTGTTACGTTCAGCGTGTTCAAAACCTCCCTCTCTCTGTTCTGCGGTAGTTAATGTCTTAGTTAATCACATGTGGTGCTTGTGTCTCTGTTGGTGTTACAGACGATGCTGTGACTGCGTTGACTCATAGGGCCTGTAACAGACAGCAGTTCACACACAGGTTTTCCTGGCTGGCGTCAGCCCAAGGGCTGTCTACACTACGTGAACAGCGTTACAAGAAACCAGTGCTTCAGAGCCCTTGAGTTTGTAACAGGACAAGGCCTGGAGCCAACAAGCTGCTGGCTCCCCAGGTGTGCTTCAAGTCTTGATGACTGCAGATGGTTACGACATCGAAGAGCTGGTGTTTGTCAGATCCAGAGCTGGGACCGTGCACGATCATTGCGTCCCACAGGGATGGGCTGCACGGAGTTAGCCAGGGCTCTTGACCCCATCCCAAAATGCAGTGGAATGACCCTTATTTATGCCTGCGTTCCCAGTAACACGGTTGAGCAGCAGGGGATAGGTGCTTTAGAGTCCCAGAATGCACTGGGCTGAGAAGTGCAGCATATGCACCAAAAAGGCTCTTCCTGTGTCTCTGGGTGGGGGGCACAGGAATGAATGAGGTAGCCCAGCCATTGGATGCAGGCGAGTGCCCTCACTTAGGGTAGATGCAGGCCCAAAGGGGGAACTGACGATCCGCTTTCCACACCCGCTGCGAGCTCCGCGGGAGCCATGCACTGGGAGTGGTGTTGCATGCAGTGGGCTGGAGCCAGTTCCCAGGGGTGCCCAGGAAGAAGAGCAGCATGATGTGTATCCTGAGGAGTGTCTTGGTCTCTTTGGGTATGTCTGCACTGCAGTCAGACACCTGGGCTAAGGGGCCTGGGTTATGGGGCAGTGTAACTGGTGTAGAGGTGCGGGCTGAAGCTGGGCTCCAGGACCCTGTGAGTTGGGAGACTCCCAGAGCCCAGGCCTCATTCCACTCCCAGACGTCCAGACCACAATTAAACAGCCCCTTGGCGTGAGCCCGAGCAGCTGGCATGGGCCAGCCGCGGGTTTTTAATGGCAGTTTAGACAGGCCCTCTGTGTCTCTGGAGCTCCTCAAGTGCACAACTTTATTCCGTGCATTTGACTCTCTGTTCCCTGGCTACATGAGTATCCCCTCGGCCTCATTCTGCTCTTCCAGCCAGCTCCCAGGCTTTCACAGGCATTTTAAAATAGCCAGCGTGGCTCTCCTAGGTAAGCAGAGGACCAGACTTGAGGGACTGACTGCCTTCCCTTTTGCAGTATTACCACCTTGCTCCTTCATTGGGGTTCGAGGTGTATTGCCCGGGCCTGACACACATTCCCACCCCCTGTAGCAGGGCTTTGCCATTGTCCCTTTCCATTCAATGGAGGGCGTGCTTCCCACTCCCTGCCACGTCTGATGTAAGCCTGGCCTCTATGCCAGAGCTACCTCTTCTCTGTCTCCATGGCCTCTTCCTTCCCTGGGATTTATGCCAGGCGTTTGCTCCTCCCCCTTGGCATCAGCTGATTCTGGCTTTGTTTGCTACTTTCTTGATTTTCTCCCCCCAAGTTTCTGAGCCTGTCTTCACTGTGAAAAAACCTCTACGTCCATAACAGGGATTTACAGACTAGACCTTCACATTTGTCTGTCCCCTTCCCAGTAGTGCTGTTTGTGATGCCAGAAGAGGAGCTCTCTGTGTTGGAAGCAGAAAGAATTGTCCTGTAGTCAAGCTTTGTGTGGGTGAGTGTGAGAACGCATGAATTCAGAGTCCTTCTGCACTATAAATTCTACACCCGTCATTGCAGAGGGCCCTCCCGGCTTAGCTGTCTCTGTGTTGAGGGGTGTTACTAAGGAATTATCTTTACTGGGAAGGAACAGCCACCTTAGCATTTCTTCAGACTGAAGCGCCTTTCTTTGTATTGGACTTTCTGTTACTTGACGTGTCTGTGCTCCCCACTCACCTCCATCAGTAGTGCCATGGGATCTTGTGACTGAAGAGCTTGTAGGTTATGATGGGAAGACGGTAACTTCAGCTCTGCATTTCAGAACGGCAATTTCAAAATCAAAATGGTGAAGAATGATGCAGAAAAGAAAGAAGAGTTCAACCAATAGTTCTGTTCTGCATTTAGAGCGAAGCAGGCGGCCATATTCAGATACACATGAGGATGATGAAGTGCTTTCCAGTCCATTAGCGATTAAGGAGGATGGTAAGCGACATCTACTAACAACAAACAGCAGGATTTAATCAGCAGGATAACTTGCACCCGAGAGACCTAAAGGAGCTGGCCGAGGAGTTCTCTGGCCAGCTGATGTTAATTTTGGGGGCACCAGGGAAATTCCAGAAGACTGTGGATAAGTTGTGGCTAATGTTGTGCCAGTAGTCAAAAAGGACAAGCAGGATAACTTGGCCAGTTAATCAGACATCAGTCGAGGGCAAATAACAGAAAAGCGAATACAGGATTTAATCAATAAAGAATTAAAGGGTAGGAATATAATTAACACTAGTCAACATGGGGTTATGGAAAATAGTTCTTGTCAAAGAAATCTGATTTCATAGTTTGATGTGATTACAAGGTTGGTTGATAAAGGTTGATCAACTGTGTAGATGTAATAATAGATTTAAGAGTTTTGTAAGATGTTTGCCTTAGTACCACACAACATTCTGATTTAAAAAATTAGCACAATACAACATCAATAAACGACACAGTAAATGGACGGAGAACTGGCTAAGTGATAGATCTCAAGAAGTAATTGTCAATGGAGAATCATCAGAGGGAAGGGTTTCTAATCGGATCCCAGAAGGGTTGGTTCTAGGCGTGATGCTATTCAACAATGTCATCAGTGATCTGGAAGAAAACCAAAACCACTGCTTATAAAATCTGCAGATGACAAAGATCGGTGGAGTGGTAAATAAGGATGAGGACGGGACAGTCATACCGCATGATCTGGATTGCTTAGTAAGATTGGCCCATTCAAACAAATGTTTTTATTGTCAAATGCAAAGTGACATATTGAGGTTCCCCAAATGCAGGCCTGATTTACAGACTCGGGGGCTGTATTTTGAAAAGGAGTTAGGGGTCACAATGGACAAAACTCAAGCTCCCAGGGCAAGGCTGTGTGGAAAAGGGCTAGTGTGATCCTTGGATGCAGAAACAGGAAATTCGTGAGCAGCTGGGAGGTGACTTTGCCTCTGTAGATGGAGTCGGTGAGAGTAATACTGGAATCCTGCGTCAGGTTCCAGCGTCCATTTTTAAAGGCTGTTAAAAAAATTGGAGGGGGGACAGAAAAAAGCCACAAAAGTTATTCAAGGGCTGGAGAAAGTGCCTGACAATGAGAGACTTGGCACTTGGTCTATTTTGCTTATCAAAAAGAAGATTGAGAAGTGACTTGATTAGTGTATAAGAATCTTCAGGGCCAAAAATACCAGGTAGTAAAGGGCTCCTTTATCTAATGGAGAAAAGCACAGTGAGAACCACTGCAATGGCTGGAAGTTTCACTCAGGCAAATTCAAATGTGAAATGAGGCATACATTTCTGTATGCAGTGTTGTTCATGGATATTAGAGACACGGTGGGGGAGGTGGGGTTTTTTATTGGACCAACTTCTGCTGGTGAAAGAGAAGCTTAACAGCTCTGTAAGCTTGAAAGTTCGTCTCTCTCACCAGCAGAAGTTGATCCAATAAAAGATATCACCGCACCAGCATGTCTTGCATAGATGTCTGGCAGGGGGGCGGTGAACGGCTGGAGCAGACTCCCCAGAGAAGTGTTAGATTTGCCATCTCTTGATGTCTTCACCTCCCGGCTGGCTGCCTTTCTGGGCAGTGCTTTAGCCAGACACAAGTTACTGGGTCAGTATAGGAACAACTGGGTGAGAGGAGTGCAAGGGGCCCCGTGAATCTTGTGGATCTTGTTTTTTGTGGACATTGTGTGCTGCCTCCTGTTATACCTAACACCTCAGCACTGCACTGTCAACACATTATTGGGGGAAACATTGTGTTCTCTGTTCTTCCACTATGTTTCCCTGGTGCATTTGACAGTGCTGTGGGTGAAATGCCCCCCCGGGCAGAGAGGCTAGCACGAGGTATTCTGGGCTGGCACAAACGTTGTGAAGCTTTACATCTGCTCTCCAAACTTGATGGAGCTTTGCCCTTGTGGACAATCACTCTGTCCCCTGACAAACGGCAGCATCCCTTTGGCTCCCCAGCAGGGAAGCAAAAAAACTCTGTGCTACTGATTTTTAAAAAAAAACATTAAAGACATTGTCAGAAGACCCAGGGCCAAATTTCCCAGCTAGAGAAAACAGGCGTGGCTCCACTGAAGTCTGTGGACACCATGTCTCTTGACACCAGATGATGCTCTGGCCCCTTTGGGGGGAGAATCTGAGAGAGATTTCCTTGCAATGGGACCATCAAGCCCCTCTGGTTTCCATCGCAAGGCACCCTGACAGCTCCCTGCCCCATGCACCTGCCTTCGTCAGAGAAACAGCCCCTACTATTCCCCCAACATTGCTTCTGAGCATCCAAACGAGTCGATGGGCTGGCTGAAGGGCCCGCCTTCCCCAGCTAATGACAGGACTCCTCATTAGCGCATGTAGGGCTTTAGGGCCAGGCCATGCAGCTTGGCCATTTGGATGAGGACAGTACAATCTCCACAGAACATCTCTGAGTTAAGATGAAAGTGCCCGTGGCTGGCATTGTAGGACAGCACTTTGCCCAGCCCTGGCTTTCGCACGCGTGTCTCGGGGCTAGGTCCTTCCTTCAGCCCTTTCCTTGCTGGGGAGTCATCCTGTGATAGGCAGCGCAGCCATGGCCCAGACATTTGTAGATGGCCAACTTGTAAGTCCAAAGGAGGCCGTGTGCACCTGCGTGCCCTAGACAGCGCTGCTCTATTCCACGCTCAGCTGTGACTCTGGTTCTGAAACTGACACCGGTTTTGCTGTTGTGAAACATTCTGGTTCTTTTTCCCCAGCTTTTTCTATGTGGATTTTCTGAGTAACTGAACAGTTTGCAGGCGCCAGCTGGGGACAGAACGTGATTGGACTGGGGGGAAACAGGAAGAGAAGAAAGAATAGTGCCGTAGCTCATTCACAGCTCCCTGTAGTGGGGCGACTGTTAGGGACATGGCAACAGCCCCAGGAGGACAGCGGCAGGGCTGCGTGTGGACCATCTCTCCCAACCCTGAACAATCCAAGAACGGGGGATGCGTAAGGCCTGATTGTGCTGCTCTGATGCATGATGGGCAACACCTGCTCATGTGAGTGGTCCTATTGTAGGCAGTGAGAGCTGCTCAGTGTGACAAAGGGCCCGTGGTGTTTGCTTCATGCAGACGAATGCCAGTGTGGGCCTGTGAAATGAGGAGCGAGGCACTCTCCGCCAGCAAAGAGACCGGCCAGGCTTCAAGCGCATGTGTGCCTCACCACACTCCCCAGCCATGTGTGTTGCTCTCAGCGCTGTCCTGGCAGCTGCTGTTCCCTTCTAAATGAGGGGGGAAGTTTTGTTAATTCATCCGCTGCTGGGCTCTGGGAAATCCAGGGCTTCATTTCCCCAGCCTGTGCCAGTGAAAGGGCTGCTATGGGACACGTGGTCCGGAGGCCCCCGCAGGCCGACCAGAGGAGTCGGGGTCCACTACTGCACACCTTTTTAGGATTTGCTGAGTGGCTACTTGGATGACTGGGAGATCGCTGAGGAATACTTGGTCGCCGAGTTGATGGCCTTCGTCGCGAATTCTCACTTAACAGAGTGGGCCGCGTGAAGGCTGTCATCTTCCATGGACATCTTTCGTCAACTCCGAACCAAGTCCAACCCAGCTGTGGGTGGGGATACATTTGGGGGTCTGTCATGGGGAGCCACACTAGCATGTCGGGTGTCTGTACTCCAGGGCAGAGGCACCTCGCTCAGGATTTTCACAGGAAGCTGTTGGCTCTGTTCCCTTGTGGTCAGATGTGGCAGCAGACAGGAGGGATGACACAGGGGTTAAAGCACCAACCTAGGACTTGGGAGACCTGGATTCAGTTCCCCAGACTTCCTGTGGGCCCTGGGGCCAGGCACTTGGTCTCTCTGTGCCTCTGTCCTAGGGACTGGGAGGATAAACTCATTAAGGACTGTGAGGGCTCCGGTATAGCAGTGATGGGACCAGATAAATGCGCAGCTGGATTGATAGCTTCAGGGAGCGCTCTGCCATGGGCAGCTCTTCTCTCTTGGCCTGGACCGCCTCTCAGTGCCCATCCCCACCTAGGAGTGCCCCACCTGGGCTCTGCCCAGCGTCAGAGAAAAGCACCGGCCCCACACCCGGCAGAGCTCAGCCGTCCACGTGCTGACCCTGACAGACCTCGGATCTCCAGCAGGTTCACTCGCAGCCCACAGGGATTTGGCTGCAGGGGTCCCTGACCCGTGTGCATGTGGGGGCCACGTCCATCAACGACCTGCTGCTGCTGTTAGACAGGACTGAGAATCCACCTGCAGGTCAGTTGATCGTCTTGTACTAGGGAACAGCAGCCCACAGCTGGCCGGCTGGGACAGTCATACCTGAGCGCTGCTACCATGTGTCAGCACTGGGCCAGCTAAACCCCCAACTCTGGGACGCCGAATCCAATTTGACCCCAGGCTCCCAAGCAAGTTCCAGGGGATCCCTGGAGAGGGACAGCTGCAACTGCTCTCAGATGCGCTTACCGCCACCTAAGTGGTAGGCAGATGGCATCGGCAGTATTGGCAGAAATACCAGCCAGGACACAGCCCTGGCGCTGCCCTTGGAGAGCCCGATGCTGGCTATAATCTGCCCACAGAGCAAGGAGCAAAAGAGCTAAATGCGACGAAGGGCAGCCCGACAATGATCAAACTAATGGTGTGTGACACACGAGGCCGGCCTGCCATGATCTCATCCTGGCTAATGAGGTCAGTGGCTGGCAAGCGTCCAGCACAACCACTGGAAACTTCCCCTCTGTAATTTATCACATGTCACAGCAATGTCTGCGTCCCGTCCCCCTCCCTCCACTCACCCACGCCAGCCCAGTGGTAACTGGATCTGTCAAGTCGCGTTCACCAGGAATGCCAAGGAGGGAGGGGGCTGGTTGATGAGGTGCAGCCGACAGGGAGAGGGGCCCCGTGGAGAGCTGAGTTTGCATCCCAGTGTCGGTGAACTGTGGCCTCCCGGTGCAGAGGTTGGTAGGAGGGTGAGGGGGTCCCTGGGAGACCTGGCTGCTCCCCAGCTCTGAGACTGGGGAACTTAACATCCAATAAAGTAGCTCTGTGCGGGCATTTGAAACAGGAACTTGACTCCGTGGTTAACATCCATCAAAGGAAAACAATGGGCAGCCCCTGCCCGGGTTGGATGTACAACATTTCTGTGATAGCTGCAGGAAGCTCCAGGCAGAGATTTGTAAGCAAGAGAGTTAGAAACGGTCGGAGTGGGAAACGCAGCCTGCAGGTGCCGGTCTCCTTTCCAGAGGTGCTAGGACAATCCGGAGAGCACCATGCACCCAGCCTTTTACAGTCCGGGGGTGAGGGGCAGCACAGCATTTCTGCAGGGCCAGGCGTGTGAACCGTAGCCTGAGCTCGGCAAAAGGTGCAGACAGCTGCTCTGCCCCTGAGCGGCTGCAGCAAGTCGATGGCCTCGCCGACAGGGGTGGTGCAGCTCTGTGCCCTCTCTGAGCCCAGCCCACCCACAGCTCAGGCTGCAACTTCGGATGAGAAGAGCCCAGTCGTGTCAGTCTGGCTGTCCCTGTGACCTCCTCTCTGCCCCCGCGTTGATGGTGGTGCCTTGTGGGAGGGGGTGGAACAACCGGGCGGTGGATCCATGCACTGCCCACAGCTTGCACTCTGTTTTGTCTGGGTGCCAGTGGGCTTGAAGAAGCCTGGGGCTGCAGCTGGCTCCCAGCAGGTCCCCCGCGGAGTAAGCAGCACGCCAGCCGTAGCTGGACCATGGGCAAAGCACAGCGATGGAGTCGGGTGGCTGAAGGCACGGGGCTGGCCAGCCTTATGCCTGGAATTGCCTGTCCCACTCAGTGCCTTGGCGCTTTCCTCTGTCAAATCCCTCCTGACCATGCGCTGCTCCGGCTCGTTAAACGAAGGGTGGAGGAAAGCCGACAGGTGCGAAGGAGCATGTCATTCGGACAGAGACGTCCTGTAGGGGAGGGTCTGTTAATGGAGATTCTCTGCACTAGTAAAGAGGAGAAGGGGGAAGAGGATAAAATATGGGTAGGATCTGATGCGGTCCTAATTCTAAATACCAAGGGGTGAACTTCAGTGCCTCGTACTAAATGAAGCTACTGGTAGAACAGGCAGCAGAGACACTTGGTGGAATGCAGATAAGGAGTGGGACACAGTAATAGCAGGGCACAAAATGTATTGGAAGGCCAGACTAGATCACACGAGTGCAGCACCACATGGGAAAGAAAGCAGAGAGTCAAATGAAATAAAAATCTGAAATGAACCAAACTCTGCCCGGGATCTCTCTGGGTAGTAATTCCCTGCTGTAGGGCCGTGCTACCGACCACCTGGCCAGGACGGTTCTAGTGCCCGGGAATTGCGCAGGGAGTTTAGAGAGGCTATACAAATAAAAAAACAATGCGGGATTTCAACTATCCCCACATTGGCTGGGTAACGTCACCTCCGGGCGGGATACAGAGAGAAAGTTTCATGACACCTTGAAGAACTGCATCTTGGAGCAGCCAGTCCTGGACCCCCCACGAGGAGAGGCAGTTCCTGATTTAGTCTAAGTGGAGCCCAGGGTCTGGTCCAAGAAGTGCAGATAGCTGAAGCACTTGGTAATAGTGACCATAACACAGTGAAATTTAACATCCCGAGGGGAGACAACACCAAAGCAGCCCCGTACGCTAGCGTTTAATTTCAGAAAGGGGAACTGCACAAAACCCAGGAAACTAGTAAAACAAATTAAAAGGTCCAGAGCCAAAAGTCCCTGCAAGCTGCATGGAAACTTTAAAGACCCTGTAACAGAGGGCTCAATTTAAATGTATGCCCCATATTAAACAACAAAGAGGACCAAAAAGGGGCCATGGTGGCTAAACAATGTAAAAGAAGCAGATGGGGGCGAAAAGGCACCTTTCAAAAGTGGACGTTAAATCCTACTGAGCAAAACAGAGAGGCATAAATTCTGGCAAGTGAAGTGTAAACATACAATTAGAAGGCCAAACAAGAATTGGAAGAACAGCTAGCCAAAAAGTAACAGCAAAAAAAATTAAGTACATCAGAAGCAGGAAACCTGCTAAACAATCACTGGACAATCAAGATACTAAAGCAGCACTCAAGGAAGATCAGGCCATTGCAGAGAAACTAAATGAATTCTTTGCATCTGTCTGCACGGCTGAGGATGGGAGGGAGATTCCCAAACTGGAGCCATTCTTTTCAGGTGACAGATCTGAGAAACTGTCCCAGATTGAGGTGTCATTAGAGGAGGTTTTGGACAAACTGATAAAACAGTGACAAGTCACCAGGACCAGACGGTATCCATCCAAGAGATCTGAAGGAACGCAAATGTGAAATGGCAGAACTACTAACTGTGATGTGTAACCTATCATTTAAATCAGCATCTGTACCAGATGACTGTATAATTTTTTAAATGGCTCCGGATGTGATCCTGGCAATTACAGGCCGGTCAGCCTAACCTCAGTACTAGGGAAATTGGCTGAAACTATAGTAAAGAACAGTGATCAGACACACAGATGAATATGATTTACTAGGGAAGAGTCAACATGGTTTTTGTAAAGGGAAATCATGCCGCACCAATCTACTAGAATTCTTTGAGAGGGTCAACAAACATTTGGACAAGGGTGAGCCAGTGGCCATAGATTAGATAGATACTTAGATTTTCAGAAAGCCTTTGACAAGGTCCCTCACAAAAGGCTCTTAAGCAAAGTAAGCTGTCATGGGATAAGAGGGAAAGTCCTCTCCTGGATCAGTAACTGGTTAAAAGATCAGAAACAAAGGGTAGGAATAAATGGTCAGTTTTCAGAATGGAGAGAGGTAAATAGTGGTGTCCCCCGGGGGTCTGTACTGGGACCAGTACTGTTCAACATATTCATCAATGATCTGGAAAAAGGGGGGTAAACACTGAGGTGGCAGAATTTGCAGTTGATACAAAACTGCTCAAGTCCAAAGCAGACTGCGAAGAGTTACAAAAGGGATCTCACCAATCTGGGTGAGTGGGCAACAAAGCGGCAGATGAAATTCAATGTTGATAAATGCAAAGTAATGCACTTTGGAAAACATCATCCTACCTCTACATATACAAGGAGGGGGTTTATATTAGCTGCTACCACCCAAGAAAGAGATCTTGGCGTCATTGTAGATACTTCTTGGGAAAAAATTGCAGCAGCAGTGAAAAAAGCTAACAGAATGTTGGGAATCATTAGGAAAGGGATAGATAAGAAGACAGGAAATATCATATCGCTGCTTTATAAATCCATGGTACGCCCTCATCTTGAATACTGCGGGCAGATCAAGTCACCCCATCTCAAAAAGAAAAATGGAATTGGAAAGGTACAGAAAATGGCAGCTAAAATGATGAGGGGTATGGAAAAGGTTCCCTCTGAGGAGATTAAAACTGGGACTTTTCATCTTGGAAAAGAGACGACTAAGGGGCTGGATAGATAGATAGATAGATGTCTATAAAATCAGGACTGGTGTGAAGAACGTAAATAAGGGAGTGTTACTCCTCGTAACACAAGAACTAGGGGTCATCAAATGAAAATAGGCAGCAGGTTTAAAACAAACAAATGGAAGTATTTCTTCACATGCCACACGGTCAACCTGCAGAACTCCTTGCCAGAGGATGTTGTGAAGGCCAAAACTATAATGGGGTTAAAAAAAAAGGACTAAAGTTCCGGGAGGATAGGTCCATCAATGGCGATCAGCCAGGATGGGCAAGGATTGCTGTTTGCCAGAGGTTGGGAATGGGCGGCGGGATGGATCACTTGATGATCACCTGTTCTGTTCATTCCGTCTGAAGCACCTGGCCTTGGTTACTAGTGATGGGCAGGACACTGGGCTAGATGGACCATTGGTCTTACCCAGCCTGGCCATTCTTATGTCCAGACAAGCCTGCATCCTGCCCAATCCCCCCCCACACACCTCCCAAGCAGCACAGACTAGCCCGATACATAGACTCATAGACTCAGTTAAAGAATGACCACAAACCCCATGAAGCTGCCCACCCGCTAAGCCCCATGACTTTTGGCTGCCTCCCCTGATGTCTGCCTAGACTGGGCTGTGGGGGTTCATGGCATCACAGAAAGGGGGGCTGGGCTTTCGGGGGGTCATCTAGTCCAGCCCCCTGTGCTGTGCAAACCTAGGCCAGCCCAGATGGAGTTTGTCAAACTTGTTCTTAAAAAACACCGGAGACAGGGATCCCCCAGGCTGCCTCAGAAGCCAGGTCCAGAGCTTCACTCCCCTGACAGTTAAAACCTTTGTCCTCCTGGCTGCAGAATAAACCCATTTCTTCTTGTCCAGCATACGCCACGAACCATCGATCTCCTCCTTTTTACAACAGCCCTCGACCCAGCTGCAGACGCTTCTCACACACACACCCCCACCCCGTCCTCTCAAGACTAAATGTGCTCCATTTTTTACCCCTTCCTCCAAGGTTTTCTAAATCTTTGATCCTTGTAGTTGCTCTTCTCTGGACTCTCCCGTTCGTCCCGTCTTCCCACCCTGGCTGCCCCTCGCGCGTTTTAGCCTCTGCGGATCAGCAACGATGGCCGTGCCCAGGACAAAGCTGGAACTGAGCAATGCTCCTTCAAGCCAGCTCTCGTCTCACCCACAACACCCAGAGCAGGAGGACAGGAGCCAACTCCGCCTCGAGAGTGCAATGGGGAGAGATTTCTTCCCCCACCTCCCTGGCCTGCGGAGGGGTCAGCCTACGACACACGGATGTTTGCTGAAGGTATCTTTATTGGCAGGGGAAGCAATGGCAGGGACACAGGGGACTGCGGCATGGGACAGGCGGCAGTGGGAGCGCGCCAGGGACCAGCGGCAGAGCAGCGAGAGCAGCTCCTGCAGGCCGTCACGGGCCAGGCCAGCACCCAGCGAAGCACAGACGTCCCCGCAGCAGATGCCGAGGCCTCACGCCCCTCGCCAAAGAGACGTAGCTGGGCAGGGGTGCCCCCTCTCCAGACAGCTGCATGTCTCCCCAGGGCACCAGGCGAGGCCCCAAATCTCCGAGGAGAGCTTTCCTCAAACTAGGAAAAAAGCCCAAGCCAGTCCACTCCTCACCGCGGCCGCAGTGCAGAGGGGAGAGAATCGTCCCCGCCCCTGCTCCCCCAGGGGACTCTGCGCAGCTCCTGGCTGAGGCCGGAAACCCCTGGGCAACCGCGATCCCCAGGGAGCAGATGGGGCCCAGGACGGCATGACACCGGCCCCTCCCCATGACCTGCACTCCCTCCCCTGAACCCCCTGTGGCCCCTCACGCGTCTCCCAGTCCCCCGCCGTGCTGGGCCTGCGGTGGGAAGGCCCTGGCCAGGACTCACAAGCACCCACCCAGTGCCTTCCGCAGGGGGGTGACCCCTGGAGCACCGGGGAGGCCGGCTGGGCTGGGGGACCTGGGGGCTTCTGCACAGCCAGCCCCTCCGCTGGGAGTCGGGGAATGGAGCTGCTAGAGCAGCAGTGCCGTGGACAAGGCGCCAGCGCGCTGGGGCCATGGCGTACGGCCCAGGGGCTTTGCTGGCAGGCGGGGGATGTTGGCTGGCTGCCTCCAGGGCACGTGACACAGGGAGGAGACGGACTGCACGTTGGGCTGATCTCGCTGGCTCTGGCTGCGGGAGTGGCGGCTGCTGGTGGGGCTGCCAGTGGATCTCAGGCCCTTCCCTATCTGGGGTGGCTGGGTCAGAGCCTCCGCTGCGGTCGCTCGGGGCGGCTTGATAGGCATCAGGGCTGGTTTACCCCAGCCAAGCAGCTGCCCGGGGGGGGAGTGGGAGGCTGGCCTAGCTAGGGGCCCGGAAACAGCTTGGTTCTAAGCTGCCGTGAGAGCCCTGGGACCCTCGAAGGCTCCTGGCCGAAGCTGTAACCGCAGCAAGGGCAGTGGGGCAGGTGCAGAGCAGAGAGCGCGACGCTGGGGAGTGCCATGGCCAAGGGGGTAGCGAGAAAGTTTGGCCGAAGGCAGAAAGCTGCTGTCCATCCGGGGCTCCGGGGCAGCTCCAGCGTGGGGCCCACGTCTCACATCCCTGGGGAGACACAAGCCAGGGTCACCTGTCAGCACCAGGCCAGGACCGCGGCTGCCAGCTTAGCCCTGCTGACGGCTGCCCCTACAGGGATCCGCGACGGAGCTTTACGCCACGGCTCCCATCACGGGCCTGTCATGCCACACAGGCCCCGTTAGTCCCACAGCAGCCAGGACGGCTGCGTCCGCCCCAGCATGTGCCTCCACAAGCGTGCTGCCCCGGGGGCAGGGACGGGGTTCTCCCGGAGCCCCCCCCGTGCTGAGCAGAGAAGGAGCAAACCCTGGCTAGGCTGCAGCCTCTGGCGCGATCCCGGGGGTGGGTGGCAGGGAGGGGAAGGGAAGCACAACACAAGTGACGCCCAGGCTGTGGGGCATGGGCTGTGCTGTAGCAGGCGCTGCCTGGCCGCTGCTCCAAAGCCCGGGGCTTCAGGCTTCCTGTGCCTGGCCAAGGGGTTACTCGGCACCCCCACTTCTCCTGGTACCTTGAGATGCCAGGGCCTCCTCCGAGTCCGTGTCGTGGTCCACACCTGCAAACGATGGGAAACAGCCAGGGTTAGCCAGGCCTGGGGACTGTCCCAGCGCCGCCCGGAGACATGCCCCGAGTCCCCCGGCCCAGAACACGCAGCCTGGGGGGCTAGCTCAGCCCCCAGGGGTTCCCTGATGGGGCCAGAGTCCCCATTCCTTGCCCCTGGAGATCCACCCTTCCCCGGATCCCCCGCCCGGGGCCAGCAGGCTCCGCACCACAGGGACCTGCCCGGAGCAGCTCAGCTGCCCTTTCCCCAGGTTTGTGGACTCCTGGGGCTGCCACGGGGCAGGTTTGTGTGAGATGTGCACGGGCTGCGTCAGGCTGTGAGGTCTCTGCGCGGCGGGGGCGCTTGGGGGGGGCTCCTGGGGGATCTTACTCTCTTGGGACTCCTTGGAGTGAGCAGGCACGTCCGCTGCGGGGCCTGAAGGAGCGAAGGAAAAGCAACATGTCAGAGCTGGTTTGGCCAGGACACCCGGCCCCTGCCTGGCCCGGCCCCCCAAAGGCCTCCAGGGCCCGGTGCTGAGCCCAGACCCCAGCCTCACCCTGTTGGGCGTGGGCCCGTGGGCGGCCACCTGCCACTCCAGAACCCGCCACTGGCCATCCCACCCCGGATCCCGACGCCAGGGGCCAGCACCTGCTGCTCCAGAGGAAACTGAAAATCCCCAAACGTCCCTGCCCTGGGCATCCCCTCGTCCCAAGCCAGGGCCTCCAGGCCCCACAGCAGGCCGCAGCGGAGGAGGGGCGTTACCGCTTTGGATTTCCCCGGTGAAGGGGTCCACATTAAAGGAGCCGCTGTTGAGGGCGTCGAGGCTGGCAGAGTCCCCGTTCAGGCTGCCTGGGAGCGTGTCGTCGGTGTGGGACCGCTCTGCTCCCACAAGGCTCACCGGAGTCACCCCTGCACGGGACGGAGAGGGGAGGGCAGCGTGCGGCATGGCCTGGACAGAGGCACTGCCGGGGGCTCAGAGCCCCGCTTGGGACCTGGGAACGGGGTGAACCCAGAGGAGGCGCCCAGGGGAACGTCTGTCACAGCAGGGGGGAGATGGAGATGGGCGTTACTGGCCCTGCCTCCCCCCCCCCACAGTGCACCCTGACCCCCAGCTTCTGCCCAGGGGACACAGAGGTCTGGGCCAGCAGGCGCTGCGGGTCAGGAGTGAGGGGCACCAGCAGAGCTGGGGGGAGCCTAGGGCTAGGCTGTGGGTCACAAGGCACCTTACAACCACTGAGGAGCAAGGCCGGCGTGAGATGGGGCTTCCCCTTTTCAGGGCTGGGCGATGCTGAGGCCGGGCGGGTCCCGCGTCACTCCCTGAGGGTGGACATGTGGGAACAGACAAGCCCCTGATTTCTAGTGGGGCCGAGCCCAGAACCCCCCGTTGCAGACACCCGTGCCCCAGAGGCTTGGCCTCAGTCACCCACATCTGCCCATTTTGGTTTAAGTGACTTGCCCAAGGCCGCACCCTGACTCAGTGACAGAGCTGGGAAAGGAACCCTGGAGTCCTGCCCCCACATCCCCCGCCCTGCCCTAGGTGAGGAGTAGAACCCAGGAAGCCTGAGTCCAGCCACCCCCACGTCCCTCCCAGAGCTGGGGACCGTGCTGGGGTCTTTGCCCATGCACCCTCGGCTCCCCCGGCCCTACCTCTGGTGAGCTGCTCCGGCGGGGCGGTGTGCTCGCCTGCAAGGGGGAGACAGGCAGTGTGAGGGGGCCTGGCTGCGGACTGCAGGTGGCTCCCTCCCGTGCTGCCCACGGGGCCCCTGCAGCAGACGTGGCTGGCGCGGGAAGTGCCCACGCGGGGGCAGCCGTGCCTCTGGAGGGGGCGCAGGGAGAGGCAGACCCTCAAGAGGGCTCAGCGAGAGGGCCCCAGAGCGGGGCTGGAGGGGCCTGTAGGGCACGGTCTCAGCTGCTCTGCCAGGGGCCCTGGCCTCCCCGGGAACGTGGGCCAGGCAGCTGCGGGGTCCTTGGCCTTTCGCCTGGCCCCCATCACAGCTCCCCCGGGGCCTCAGGCCCTTGCCCCTGGGGAAGCCAGGGCTGCTTTGGGCCTCCGGGGATTCGGCCTGGCCCCAGCCACCAGAGCAATGCCCCACAGGCCTGGGGAAGGGCCCAGCCGCCCACTCCCAGCCCTCAGGGGCTGCTCAGAGCCCGCGGCTAGTGAGGTAAATCCTAGGGCACCCCCGCCCCCCCCCAGTGCTGTGAGCCAGGCTGCGGCGTTGTGTTTGGGGCAGAGATCGGGGAGCCCGGCCAGGCGCCCATTGCCAGGACAGTGCCCGGTCCCAGCAGAGCTGCCCTCGAGGCTGGGGCGAGCCCTACCCGTCCCTCTCCCAGAGCCGGGCCAGGCTCTCTCGTACCCCTGGCCTCCCCTGGGCTGGCCCGGCCGGGGAAGGAGCCGCTGTGCAGCTTTGCTTACTGTCTCCTGACGCCTCCGGTTTGCCAGGGCTGACGGGCTCTGGAAGAGTCAAGCAGGGAGCGAAGTCGGAGGCTGGCCTGGCTCCTGGCCCCCGGCCCCACGTTGCCTGCCCTTCTTGCTGCAGGAGGCCTGGGTTATCCACCCCATTCAGCACCCCCCCCAAGCAGGCCCCCTATTCTGCCATGCCCCCAGCAGCCGTTCCCCCACTCACCCCGAGTAGCAGCCCCCAGCTTCAGGGCTGTAAAGGGGGAAACTGAGGCACCGAGGGGGCAGGAACATGCCCAAAGGCAGAACATGGCCTGGGACAGTGCCAGGATTGGGCCCCAGGATCACGTGCCAGCACGCCAGAGAGCACTGGACCCCAGTCTGGGCCATCTGGTGCCCTGCCCTGGAGGGTTCCCAATACGGCTCCTTGGCACCCACCCCGCAGCCAGACTGTCTGACAGAGCCAACTGACGGGCCAGCCCTGAGGAAATGCCCAGGGGCAGAGTCCAGCCCCCTGGCCCCGCGGGATGACGCATTGTGCAGCGATGGCTCCTGCAGGCAGGGCTGGGGGCGCCTTCAGGACACGGGTCCTAGAGAGCGGGAGGGGGGTGGCTGGCCCCAGAGCCCCCCCCCCAGAGTGTCCCCCAGCCCCAGGCAAGCCAGCTGTAGCTGGGCCCAATGCGTTCCTGCGGGGACCCTCTGCACCCCCAGACACACGCCCCCCCCCTACCGCCCCCCCGCAGGCCCCTTACCGTCAGCAGCCACGATAGCCAGGAGCAGCACCATGGCCCCCGCGACAGCCAGTGCCCTGCAACAACAGAGGGGGGTTACCCGGACCCCTGAGCCAGGCCTCCTACCCCATGCCCACTTGCCAGGGACGGGGAGGGTGCGGAGCCCCGGGGGGGGGAGGAAGGGGAGTGTCCCGATGGGACGGGGCGACCCTCAAACCCTGGAATGTAATACAGCATCAGCATTTTAAATAGTGCAAAGTCCCCCCCACCCCCCCCACTGTGCCAGCTCCTTGGCACCCCCGCCACACAGTGCAAGCTCCGCAGGCCCTCTCCTCCCACCAGTGGGTCAGCTCCACCTTCTGGGAGAATCCCCCACGCACCTGCCCCAACCATTCCCCCCCCCCCTGTTTGGCCACCCCAGTGCTTCCAACTCTGGCAGGTGCAGGGGGCAGCTGCCATCCCCCCAGTCACCCCCCCTCGCCCCCCGTATCCCCGGCCTGCCCTGGAGAACCATGTCCTGCGCCGCACGTTCACCCCTTGCCCTGACTCGGCTCCTCTGGCCCTTCACAGCCTCTTGCTGCTGCTGCAGGCGCAAATGCGGTCTCCTCTGCCGCGCCCGCCCCCGCCTGCCCCTCGTGGCTCCCCAGCGAGGAGAGCCTGGAGCCAGCCCTGCAAGGGCGAGTCCTGGCCCCTGCCGTTCCCAGGCCGCCGCAGGGGCGGAGGCTGGCGCTGCGCCC
Organism: Mesoclemmys tuberculata; assembly: GCA_007922155.1. Taxonomy (NCBI): domain Eukaryota; kingdom Metazoa; phylum Chordata; order Testudines; family Chelidae; genus Mesoclemmys; species Mesoclemmys tuberculata. The sequence continues at coordinate 17,163,087 of ML675632.1, read as the reverse complement.
GGGGCTGGTCTGATGCTGTGAAGGCCCAGCCTGTGATGGGGCTGGGAAAAGAGCTGGTGAAGTTCACGGAGGCCAGGTCCATCCACGGCTGTTGGGCGATGGGCAGGGGCGTGTCAGAGCCTGGGCGTGGCTGAGAGGATGGTCACTGGACGACCCTTTTCTGTTCATTCCCCCTGGCTGCGGTCGGAGGACAGGCCGCTGGCCCGGCCGGACTGTTCTTCTGACCCAGTACGGCCATTCTTCCATTAAGACACCAGAGCCCCCCCAAGACTAGCAGGGCAGCCCCAGCTCACCCCGTAGCTCCCCGTCCTGCTCGGAGCACAGACTGGCAGTGGCCAAGGGAGAGTCTGTCACGCTGACCCCAGCAACGTGCCTGCTGGGCATGGAGCCACGGCCTGGCTGCCCCAGAAGCCTGGCCAGATGCCGCCTGCCCGGCCAGAGGCTGGAGATAAAGGGGTTCGGGAGCCAAGACACGCCAAGCCCAGCCAAACCTCTGCTCTAGACCAGATCCTTCCCGCGGGGCAGGAAAGGGGCAGAGGCAGCGGCGACAAGGCCCAGCCAAGGGGTGAGCTGTGAGCTCTGGAGCCATCACCAGCGGGGGGGCAGGAAGGAGACCCCTCCCAGGACAGTGCCATCCAGGGACTGTCTGCCACTCCCTGGGGAGCATCCAGGCCTGGAGCCGGGCCACAGGACTAGACAGGCCGCGGTGGCACAGCGGGATCCTGCCCCGAGCCCAGGCAGACAGACTGGCCGGTGGCTCCCCTCCACCTCAAGGGCCTGGGTCTGGAAGCCCCACACCCAGCAGCTCCCCGGCTCGGCGTCCCGCCAGCACCTTCCTCCAGAGCCCTGGCGCTCCCCAGCTCCCAGCTGTGCGAAGGGAGGCACTGGCCATGCTGGTCTCTGGGGCCCGTTTGTGTTTGAACCCAGCCAGCGCCTGCCCCCCAGCACCCCTGGCCCCTGCTCATGGAGGGTCGGAGGGGTGTCTCCTTATGCCCTGCAGCAGGGAAGCTGATCGCCCTCAGTCACTCGCGCCCTTAGCTAGCGACAGGGTGATTGCTGCCTGCCGTGCTCCAGACCTAACAGCAGGGAGTTCCACAGTCCATGCTTCCAGGGCCAGGATTTCCTCCGCGCTATTCCCCCTCCTGCCCGCTCAGTTCACCAAGCAGCCCCTTCTCCCCAAGCTGTACCACGTGGTGGGGGAGCAGAGACCACCTCTGCTTTGAGACCCTCACTTGCCTCGGGCCACAAAATCCTCCCTGCAGCCCCTAGACCAGCCTGGCTTCCCCGTCCCCCTGGCAGCAGTTCTGTTGGGTGCTGGAAATGGGGAAACGTGGGTGCTCGGCTCTGGCCACCGAGGCTGATGATGCCTGCGGAGTCCAGTGTGTCCTGGACAATCTGCCGGGCATGGGGGGCCATGGGGCTGGTCCTGCTCGCAAGCAGGGCTGGGGTCAGAGGAGGCCAGGATGGCAGGCAGGCATGCCCGGGTGAAGCCGTGTTGCTGTCCAGGAGCAGGAGGGGTTCAATCGCTTGTCCAGAGGCAGAGCCCCAGGGCTTTATGAAGCAGTGCCCCCCCACCCCGACCCCCGTTCCTGGAGCAGCGACTCGGTGCCACTCACCTGCAGAGCATCTGCATGTTTCCCGCGGCGGGGCTGTGGGGCTAGCGACGGGTCCTTGGGGATCACAGCTGAGGAGCCCCGGACGCTGCCACCTGCCGCCTGCCTCGAGGGCGACAGACAGGCCATTATAAGGGCCTGGCGCTGGGAGGAGCCGTGGCTGCCGGCCAGCCAATCCCCACCACAGTGTCACATTGCACCTTGGGGAGAGCCCCGGGGTCACCTGGGCAGCTGCTCCCTCGGCCCAGACACTCTGTGCTGGGGGGGGCTCAGGGAAGGCAGGGCTGCGCCCAGAGCCTTCCCGAGGGCACAGCAGGCCAGCGCCGGGTCTCTGCTCTGTCCCCGCAGGTGCGAGGCGGTGCAGGACCGCTGGCCGTGCGCTGAGCGGGTGCCAGGATGCTGCTGTGAGGTCCCTGCAGGCAGGACGTGAGAGGGGAGAGCCAGGCATGCGGGGCCCAGCCTCTGGCCGTGGGAGCAGGGACCCAGCCAGAGCACCGGGCTGTGCCCTGCTGCCCGGTCAGGGGGCACCACGGAGACCTTGTGGCCAGGCTGTTTTTGCCTGGATTGGGCCTCGTGGGGGGGGAGCTCAGGTTTCCCAGGGTGCAGTGGGCCATTCCACAGCTGCTACGCTAAAGTGGGGTGCAATGAAGAATCCCCAGCCGCCCCCCACCACCACCACCACCACCACAGCCTGCGGGGAAAGGCTCAGACCCACAGCACAGGCCCACGTCTCTGCCCCGCAATCTGACCCCCCTGGGGCCACTCCCAGCCTGCTTCCCCCAGGGAGGGGGTGCCTGGAGCGCCTCCCCGCAGGTGTGGGACGCTGGTGTGCAGGAAGCGGGAGCCCCCCCACCCGCTGCTGAGGCGACAGGCCGATTTGTGGCTCCCTGATCAGTGGCTGGCCTCGGTCACTGCTTGCCCCCCATCCTCCCAACCAGCACAGCCCACGAGAGAGCCATGGCTCATGGATGCCGAGGGGCCAGGGCAGCCTCTCCGCACAGCCTTTGAGGGGCCTTGCTGCAGGGTCTGACCCATTCCTGACTCAGGGCCCTTCCCTGTACCGGCGTCTGGGCAGACGTCTGGCCCCCACACAGCCTGAGCTGGTAGGAGCGCAACACAGGGGGCTGCCACATGTCCTGCCAGGGGGACCCTCCACCACACCTCCCTCACGCAGCAGATGTTGCCCCAGCACAAGGGACTCCCCCACCCTGAGCCACCTGATTCATTAGACAGACACTGCCCCCCCGGGGGGGGGCTCTCCATGGTTTCTCCTGTCACACAGCCTGGCACGTCCTGGCCAGGGGCAGCCACGCAGCACTGGGTGAGGGACAGGGCTGGACACACAGCTAGGTGGGGGGACGCAGCAGGCAGGCTGGGCACAGACAGACTGACAGACAGACACAAAACCGGGAGTGGCAGTCAGGGCGCTGGGTGACAGCGATCCCACTCCTGGCCCCCCCAGGTGTAGTGGCGGGGCTGCATCCCCTGGGCTCTTGCCTGGACCAGCCCCCACCCTGCCTGTCCTCAGCCCTTGTGAGCGGAAAGTGCTGATGAACAAAAGGGCCTTTATGGCTGGGCGGCGGCTCAATGGGCCATTGTTCCCCACATCCCCGCAGGCCTGGCTTGCAGGGTCCCAGCAGGGACTGACTCAGAGGCTTGTGCAACCAGATCTGGTTCCAGGGGCTGGTCGGCGGGCGGCACGTCTTGGTCTCCAGGGAGGGCCCGCTGGAGCTTGCAGCCCATGTAATATCACCTGGCAAGAGAGCTGGCCTCTGTGAGCCCTTTGTTCCCCTAAGGCTGGCCCTGTTCCAGTCCCCCCACCCCTCACTCCCCCCTCACTGCGCTGGGCAGGGCTGTGTTCGAAGCTGCGGAGAACACCCCAGGTCGGGCCTGCTCTCAGCCAAGGTCCATGAGGCTCCATTCCAGCCTCCCTTGCCCAGCTCCCTGCCCCCCCCCCCATGGCTTCAGTTCTGCCCCCAGCCTCCAACCAGCCTTATCCATCTACAGCCCCAGGCCTGCTGCCAGTCATTCCTTTCCCATCCCCAGGCCATGCATGGCCAATTGGCCATACAGGGCCATCCAAAGAGCAGTGTGGAAATTAGGCACTGCAGGAAGTACAGCCCATAGGGTCTAGAGTGACAGCACCCTGCTGCCTTCTCACTGGCCCATGCTCATCATTACTCCTGGAGGGTCCCGCAGGACATTGTCTGGCACTCACACAGACGTCTGGCCTGCTGTGACTTCACACCACTTTTCGAACCCGCTGGGGGCCGCAGACTGTTTAACAATGCCATTGGGGCTGATCAATGCTCCTGTGACCTTTCAACATTTGTGAACAACATATTTAGAGACACCCTGGATGGGTTTGTCGTCATTTATCTCAGGACATACTTGTGTTTTCAGAGAGCCCTGAGCAGCAGTGTCATCACGTTCATTCCGTCCTGGAAAGACGATGGGAGCCCGGCCTCACTGGGAAAGTGGAAATGCACTTTTGACCACGTCTCCCCAACATTTTTGGGTTATATTCTCTCCCCAGAGGGTGACAAGATGGACCCCCTGCAAAGGTGGAGGCTGTCTGTGGCTGGGCAGTGCCCAGGAGCCCCTGGGACTTGTAGCACTTCCTGGGCTTTGCGAATTTTTATTGATAGTTCATGCCAGGCTTCTCAGGGCAAATCGCCCCTGTGACAAACCTCCTCTGCAAGGCCGGCAGACACATTTGCACACCTAACGCTCACCATGCCTTTGACTAGCTCAAGGCTGCTTTCACTACCACTTCTGTTCTAGCACATCTGGAACTGTCCCATGCATTCACGGCGGAAGCTGATGTAGCCATTAGAGGTGCAGGCCATGGCATGTGTGGGTTCCTTGCATGTACTGCTCCCAAAAACCCACCCCGCCAAACAGACTGGTGAAATATTAGGTAAAGAGCAGCTCGCAATGAAAGCAGCCTTCATGGAGTGGCACCACCACCTCAAGAGAGCCAAACACCTGGGGCAAGTCTTTTCTGGCCATAGGAACCTCGAATGTCTGCATAAGGCTCAGGCCTTCGCCCAAAGACAGCTCCCAGGAGCATTATTCTCCTCCCAGATGGATTTCGTCACCACCTAGGAACCAGGGATGGGAAAGCCAATGCTTTATCCCAAAAGCAGGAGCGTTGCCAAGAGGGCGAGGTGCCTAACCAAGAACCATCCTGGCTTCTAAAACCTTGCAACTTCCACTGTGCCGCAATACACGGAGATCTGACTGAACTTCTCTGAACTGCTTCAGGGGGTGAGCCATCAGCCCAGCAGGTGCTGGAACAGCCGGAGAAAATGAGATCCAGACCAAAAATGCAATAGTCCACACAGGACAGGAGCACATACCTCGAGCGGAGCACATCCGTTACACCAGGGCACCTCCAGCGAGAAGCATTTCACCTCTGCCAGGCCGCTCCATTGGCTCCATTCTGGCTGCCTTAAGACTTTTTGCACCTCTTCCCATGCCTTCTGGTGACCCCCCTTTCGAGCCAAAGTCCAGGGTTATGTTGACGCTTGTGACCTGTGTGCATGCGCCAAGACTCCCTGTGCTAAGTCCCTTGGCACTCTAGTACCCCATGAGACCCCAGCAAGACCTGGGCCTTGATCACCCTGGATTTAATAGGCACATGCCCTGACGCTGCTGGTCACACAGTGCCTTGACTATTGTAGACCACCTGACCAAAATGGTGCAATTCAGCCTCTGAGACTGCCTGCCCTCCGCTGAACCAACACTGGTTGCGTGTAATCCGTCGTCGTAGGCGTCTGAGCCGTATCACCTCAGGCCGGGGCCCACATTTTGTCTCACGCTTTTGACATGAAATGATCCAGTTACTGGATGTTTGAGCTTTTTATTCCTTCGCGTATGACCCCCAGACACATGGGCAGACGGCGCGGGTGAGCCAAGCGCTAGAGCTATGCCAAGGGTGCTTTGCCCAGCACCATCCGGAGAACTGGGTCTCCCTCCTGCCTGAGGCCAAGCTCTCACACCACACTGGCCACCCCTCCATGGGGCAAAGGCCTGTTTTGGAAAACTAAGGGTTCCAGCCTTGCTTCCACCTGGCCTCACCTGGCCTCCCTGCACCCAGCAGTCACCTTCTCGATCCAGCGGAGTCGTTCTAGCGAAGAGGAGCATAAGGACCACCTTGACGACATGAGCAAGGACCATCAGTGAACCCTCGAGGCCAGGAAGGCCCAGATCTCACAGTGGGGAGAACGGTCTGGCTTGCAGCAAAACAGCTCCATGCGAACAAGCTGCCCTGATAGCTAGACCCCCCCAGTCCTGCTGCCCGTTCTGCATTTGTCAGCAAATCATCCTGTCACTTTCAAACTGCAGCATCCTTGATCCCTTAACATCAGGGGCTTGCACAAGGGGGGGCAAGCAGGGGCCTGGGCTCCCCCAATAATCACTGGGGGACAGAACTCTTCCAGCCCCGGGGCACAGGGGAGTAGGGGGGAGAGAGCGAGCTGTTAGCAGGGCTGGGGTGGGAAGAGGCGGGGGGGCGGGAGCCTTACACAGAGGACACCTTTCCTGACTGGTCCCACCAGCTGCCCCTGTCTGTCCATGTCCAAGGAATATACAGCCCATGCTCCTCGACTCTCAGCTGCAGAGGGCGAGGCTGTACTCCAGGCTACGGGCCTGATGAGAGCTCCTGCAGCCCATGTCCTCATGGAAAGGTTTCATCAAAACCATCCCGGCCCAGCAGCAGCCCGGAGGCAGGGCAGCCCCGCAGTGGGCAGCAGAACCGAACCAGGTCTGTAGAGCAGAGGCTGGCTGACAGCCCCCATCACCGCCAGGCAGCTGCCCAGAGCCACCTCCAGGGCGTGCACCTGCTGTGTCTCCAGCCCTCACCTCACTTTCTGATCTCCAGCCTGACCCCGACTCTGACCCAGCCCCCGATCCAGGTAACGACCTCTGATCGCTGCCTCTGACCCAGCATCTGGCCCATCAGTCCCAGCTCTACCCATGGCTCTGATCTCTGCTCACTGCCCACTGCCACGTGGGTTGGTGCACAGCAGCCCTGCTGTGACTGCTAGGCCAGGCTGCCTATGCCCAGAGCCAAAAGGAAGAGCATGGACCCCTTAGCTTCAGCCGTCGCTGGGGAACCATCGCCAGCACCCCCAGTCCCATGGCCACGCTGTAGCCCCCAGGCTTGGCAGCCATGTCATCCCCTAGCGAGGTGATTTCAGGGGGGCCCCGGACTGGGGTGACCCAGGGGCTGCCATTGAGCACTGCAATTGCAGGGGAACAGGAGCAGCTTGCGCTGGGCCTGCCTCACTCCCATTTAATGGGGAAACTGGTGCTGGGCACCGGGGGCCTTTGGTGCAGAACAGCCGTGTCTTGTGGCTGGGACAATGCGGCCTCTTGTTGGAGCATCTCCGGTCACCAGCCCTGCTTTGTCTGGGATCCAAAGGCCGAGCACAAGCTGCTGGAGGCCGCACAGCACAGGCTGCCTGGCTCCCTTCACAGCCACACAGAGAGTTCGAAGCCAGGAGGAAGCCTTATGATAATCTAGTCTGACCCCTGCAGATCAGAGGCCCCAACTCCCCTTCTTCCCTCCCAGCACTCTTGGCATCGCTGGCTCTGTCCCCTTCCTCTGTCTGTCTGTCCCACTCACGCCAGAGCCAGCCACCCCAGCCACCAGCTGCAGCTCGCATCCGAATCACAGCTGCAGCCTGCTGCTATGTTCTGCCTTGCTGGGTCCATCGGCTAGACCGGGACAAAGGCCAGGGTCCGTCTGTCCCCGGGGCTCGTCTCTGACAGGGGCAGCACCAGGCGCTGCTGGGGAAGACGATGTAAGATTAAGAACCCAGTGGTGGCCAGACGGGGTTAGTCGGCGCCTACCAACATCTCCCGCCAAACCCCAGTGTGAGTGAGCAGCCCAGGCCGTGGAGCACCAGCTTTAATATCCTGTTTGAACCCTGACAATGCGGAATAAGCCCGCTGGCCGTGGAAACCGCCAATCCCGCTTCGAATCACACCAGATCCTTGCCTCAGCGATATCCCGGGGCAGTGAGCGCTGCCAGCTACTTACATGTGAAGGGAATCGTGCCCCACACTTGGCTTTGGGCTTCCGACCTTCATGTGCCATTGACTGTCCCGTGTCAGGATTTTACCACGGCGACTCTCGCTCACGGCCTGTGTAAGGTCACAGTCCAATCTCCTTGCTACTGCCTGTCAGCCGTTGTGGGCACACCGAGATGCCGCGAGCCAGGTGATGAGGTGCTAGGTGCTGGACAGACAGACCCAGAGAGGCCCTGCCTCAAGGATCCCAGGGTACAAGTTTTTCAATCTACTGCCACAAGTGAGTGTTTCCAAGCCCTGACCACTCTCACTGCCTATGTCCGACCCGCCTCTGGTGCTACCCTTGCCTTTGTGAGGCCAGCCCGGCATGATGCAGCCCGAGGACATGCCCCAGCATTGTATAAGGGCATTGGCACGTTCTCCAGCCTGGTCCTTCCACACGCAGACACGGGTTGGGATTTTGTTACGAATCGTGGTTAATACAAACGCTACCCAAGAATGGGCCCTGCCGTGCCAGGCACGGTGCAAACACCTCGTAGAAGCTGCGTTAGCCGGCCCCGCCCACCCAGGGAAGGACACACCGGCAGAGCGACCAAATGACACGAGAGTTTCTTGTTTTTTGGAGAGGGCACAGGGTGGTGGGCTCCTTGGGAGGGCTCGGCTACATGGGAAGAAAAGGAAGGGGACGGCAAGGGAGATGAGGGCCCGAGGGACAGGTGTGGGGTGAAGCTGAGATGAAGAGACTGAGGGAATTGGAGGGTTGGAGCAAACAGCTAATGGGCAGTGGGCAGAGAAAGTCCAGTTGAAAGGGTGGTGAGGTCTCTGAAGAGCCCAGGGGCCTGGCTTTGGCTGCCTCTGCCACAGTCTCCGGCTGGCTTCTCTCTGCAGATTCCCCCCCAAGACCCACAACAGGGAGATGTTCTTCTCCTCTCTGCCCCAGTGCAGCAGTCCTGCGTTGGCTGCTGAACGTCAGCTCTCCTGACCGCAGGGGCCACTGCGACACTGCTCTGTCCAGTGAATCAGAGCCGGGCCCGGCACAAGGCGAGGCAGCCTGGTTCTGCCAACGCGCAGCACTTTGCCTTTATCCTTGGCTACGTCCGGCAGCAGCAGGGCAGGTGGCTCTCGGCAGGAAGGGAAGTGATGTTCCCTGTGGTGACAGAGCCCATCTCCTGGCCAGGCGGTTCCAGCCCCCACACTCCCCCAATGCAGGGTCTTGGCTCAGTTTCTCTGTGCTGTGTGAGCTGCAGAGAGACAAGGAATTCAACCTCAGCGCCCCCTGGCAGCGGGCCAGGATCAATCACCCCACTTTACAGGGGGAAACTGAGGCAGGAAGCGTGGCGCCTGAGCTGGTGCGCAAGGGGGGGAGGGCCCAGGCTCCAGCCACACACCTAGCAGGGGGTGCAAGCACTGTCCTCGCCTCCCAGTGGCCAATGCTAGGGCCACTGTCCCCATCCCAGCCAGTGGCCCCAGTCTAGCTTGTGCCCCCCCCGAGAGCGGGTCAGGCTCACTCAGCCCCACTCTTCCCAGGCAGCCTTGCTGCTTCCCAGCCCCTCCCTGTGTCTTGGATCCCTAACCTGGCGCCACGGGCCACACGGCCTCTTGGCGGTAGAGCTGGGAATTGAACCCAGGAGTCCTGATGCCTGACCGTCCTTCCGCCCCCATGGCCAAGAGCTGCCACGCTCCAGCGTGACCTCACCCTGAAATCCCTGACGAGGACCTGAACCCCCGGGGCAGGTGGGGGGATCCTGATGTGGGGAACAGGGATAGTGGTGCTGCAGTGGGGCCGCGGTGGGGAGAATCCCGGGGAAGTGAGGCTGACAGGCTCTCCCGTTCCCAGCTGCTTCCCCACAGCCTGCCGCGGTTGCTGCAGACAGGCGGCTGAAACCCTACCCTTCGGTGGCGTCCCAGGCCATCCTCCCCCATCACACCCGGGAAAAGCCTGCAGCAGGACCGCTCCCCTGTCCGGATGTGGTGAGTCCAGCCCCTGTCTCTCAGCCGGCTGCTCTCCAGCGAGGCAGCGAAGCCTGGCTCGTAACGCCAGGCTCCCCGCCTGGCTCATAAACCTTTCCCGAGCGTCAGCCCTCGCCTCTGGCCATGTGCGCAGGCAGCGTGCAGGGCTGGGGGCTTGGCACGCCAAGTTGCTGCAGGCCTGGCCTATGGGGCTGAGCGTTCGTCTTGCCTCACTCCACGTGGGGCACACGCAAGCCTGGCAGGAAGCAGGAGAGGGTGTGGGGAGCAAATCAGTCCAGCCCTGGCACTTTGGGACCAGGGTTGGCCACCCTTGGCTGCATGGGACTAGCCAGCAAGCCCCAATGTGGGGGCATCTGTGGGCCTCCTGCGCCAGCAGCACAGCCCTGCCTGTCTCCACTGGCCAATTAGCACCTTCCATCCCAGTGAGGCAGCCCAGCAAAGCCAGGCAGGGAGTGGGACCTCTGCTTAGAGCCAGGGCTGGATGTCAGGACTCCTGGGTTCCTGGCTCAGGTGGGGGCATGGAGGGTGAGCAGCAGAGGGGAGGCAGGACTCCTAGGTCCTGTTCCCAGCTGTGCAATCCCAGGCAAGTCTCTTCCCTGCACTTTGCCTCAGTTTCCCCATCTGTAAAATGGGGACCCAGCACCTCAGCTCTTTCCGAAGGAAATGGAACCGCTCCTCCTGGGGCCTGGCCTCCCCTATCTGATCGCACAGCCCTGCCTGTGGGATGGGGCAAGTGTCCCCTTCAGATCAGGACAGCGTAAGAACCCGCACAGGTAGGCAGAGACCTCCATGAGAATGGCAGCGTAGCTGCCAGCGTCTGCACCTGGCTCGAGCTGGCTCAGTGGCTGCTGCCCACACCCCCCTCCAGCTCCTCCCAAAGCCTGAAGGAGGAGCTTCCTGAGACGGGTTCGCTGCGTAGGACACTGAGGCCGTGATGAGAGACAGGCCCATGCTCCCCTCTGCCCAGCCCTGCCACACAGGGGCACCGGTCTGCGGGCCCGGCGACCAGGACTGTGGGATCTTTGCTGATCACATGTTGCTCTGGAGCAGCTGCCTGAGCGTCAGCGACCGCTCTTCACCCCAGAGGGCAGGATGGGCTAGTGGCGAAAGCCCAGCCTTGGGTGTCAAGGCCTCGCTCTGCCGTTGGCTCACGGCGTGATGTTCCTGTCTCTGCCTGGCTGCCCCAGCAGTGCACTGGGGGGAAATGGTGATGCGCGTTAGCGGCCGCAGCGGGCCAGGGGGCAGGCGTGAGGGCTAGGCAGAGGGCTGCCATTACTTCTCCTGGGGCACCGCGGGTCCCAAGAGCAGGGAGCCAGACTGTCTCCTGAGCCGGCAGGTGCAGCTTCACGGCCCCTTCGAAATATCCCCACCGGAGACTGAGCCCTGCACTTAGAGACATTCCTCCCGGGGCTCCAGGGCCGGCAGAACAAGGGGCTCTTTGCTGCCGGGCTGGAGTCATTCAATGGCCCATTGTTCCCCCACGCGCCATGCTCCGGGATCAAAGGCTCCGGCTGGGGAATGACTCAGGAGCTTGTGGAGCTGGATTGGGTTCTGGGGGCCGCTTGGTCTTGGGGGATTTCCTGACAGGAGCGTCTACGGGCTCAGGCTGTTTCAGATTAGCAATCCAGCCGTGTCCTGCAGCCCCCATGCCGAGCCTTTACAGTCCCGCTGAGCATCGGTGCAGCCGAGCCAGCCAATCTCCTGGGACGCGTTCCCTCTGAATCAGGCCGAGCCAGAAAGGCTGAGAAATGGAGCCAAACCCTGCCTTGCTGAGCGCCCGAGGGACAAGCAGGGGCGGCAGCGATGGGGGAAATGCTGCCCACCAAGCCCTTGCCAGGCCCACAGAGACTCCTGGACGCTATGATGGGCAAGTCCATGCACCCTTCACTTCGTTCCTGGGAGCCAGGCAGGTCCAGCTGGGGCAACCTGGCAACGGGGTCTGGGTTTTGTGGTGCCACCTGGGGCTCAGAATCTCAGCTTTTGTTACCAAGACGCCGGAGTCGACCGCTGTGTAAAGCGCGGTGCAGCCAATGCCCTGACACAGGCCCAAGTCTGCAGCCGCAGCGCTGAGCGGGGCGAGCGACTCTTGGGGGGTGAAGCCAGATCTCCAGTGGTGCTGTTTGGTGGCAGCCTTGTTACCTGTTTCGCTGCTGAGCAAGGCCCGTGAGAAAGGCGAGGGGTGCCCACATAACTGCAAGCGGGGGCACGGTCCCACTGTTGTGGGGAATGGCCCTGGCTTCTGCCTTCCCCAGGTGGAATCGGCCGGCGACAGGATCTGAGCCCTCGCTCGCTCCCGGAGGCCTGCCTGTCCTCAAGAACTCTCCCATGTGGCGGGGCCCTTGTAACCCCGACCTGGCTGGGCCTAGGATTCCTGGGAGGCTGAACCCCCGGTCTCATCTTGGTCATTTCGGACAGGGGCTAGGGTGTCCCAATGCTGGGGGGCTCTCTCTGCACCGCCGACCCGCTGCATGAAGTTCAGACTAGACACAATTTATTACACACAACTGTAGGACAAATGAGGCACCAATGTGCAAGGTTAAAGGAAAAAGGGACCCACCCTGGGGGCCCAGGGACACCACAACTAGCCAGCTCTGGGACACAAGCTGAGGCCACAGTCTGGTCCTCCCTGGTTCCCTGTCCAGGCCTGGCTGTGCTGATGCTGCACGTCAGACACCTGCTCTTCTGGTGGCCAGATGCCCTCGGGCGCTAGGTGGCAGGAATCCTTCACCCCAGCGTCAGCCCCCCCATGGGGCTGAGTCCCCCCATGTGCTCCCCAGCTGCTCGCGCACTCACTCCGGCGTTATGTGTGGCAGGGCTGGAGTCTGCGATCCCCACTGTAGCCCCACAGCACCACTTGCAGCTCAGCCCTGGCGCCCCATTGGCGCTGTGGATCTGCCCTGCCCCAGCTCCTGGCTCCCAGCTTCTCTAGCTCCAGGCCCCAGCTCTGCCTTCTCTGCCCCAGCCCAGCCCAGCTGCTGCTTTCCCCTTAGCTCTGCCCCCTCTGGCTCACCCAGCTTCAGCTCACATGGAGGACACGCTCCTGAGCTCCAGACTCCCTCATTGACCTGCCTGCCCCATCTATCAGGCGAACCTGGAGCATTGGCCTCTCCCCATTGGCCCTGGGAACTGTCTGTTTCAGGATCCTGATTTCTGTTTGGCCCTTCCCCTTTCTGTTGCTATGGGGAGAGGGTCAACCCCAAACCCACTGGTGGCAAGACATTATCATCGCCTCGTAGGACTGGATGGACCCTCGTGAGATTCACTCGTGGCAGGACCAAGCGTCATCACTGTCCCTGACCGTGCCTGTCTCACCTGCTACTAAACAGCTCCAGTGACGGCGATTCCCCAGCCTCCCGGGCAATTTAGTCCAGGGCTTACCCAGCTGGACAGAACGTTTTTCCTAATGTCCAATCTAAACCGCCCTTGCTGCAGTTTAAGCCCATTGCCTTTTGTCCTGGCCTCAGAGGTTAATGGTTAATTTCCACCCCCTTGTAACAACCTTTTACGTACTTGAGAACTGTTACCCTGCCCCACCCCAGTCAGCTCTTCTCCAGACCGAACAAACCCAGTGTTTTCAGCCGTCCCTCACAGCTCATGTTTTCCAGACCTTCACTCATTTCTGTTGCTCTCCTTTGGACTTCCTCCAGGTTGTCCACCTCTGCCCTGAAATGTGGCGCCCAGCACTGGACACATGACACAGTGAGGTCTGATCAGCGCGGAGGACAGCGGAAGAATGATTTCTCGTGTCTGGCTTACGACACTGCTGCTAACACAGCCCAGAATGAGGTTTCCTTTTTTCTGCAATAGTGTGTCACTGTTAAGGCATGTTTAGCTTGTGATCCACTGTGACCCCCAGATCCCTTTCCGCAGGACTCCTTCCTAGGCGTTTTGTACATGTGCCACCGATCGTCCCTTCCTAAGCAGGGCACTTTGCATTTGTCCTGATTGAATTTCATCCCGTTTAGTTCACACCATTTCTCCAGCTCATTCTGAATTTTAATCCTGTTCCTTCCATAGCCCTGCACAGTCTCCCGTGAGGAGTGGCTCGTTTTAGGCAGCATGAGGGTGGGGCTTAGGAAGACACCGCCCGTTCTCTGCCCCTGCCCCCTTTCCTGGGTGCCCATAAGGCAGAAGGGAGGAGCAGAGCTCAACAGGACCTGAAACCCCAGGCGGGCGTCACGCCATGGAGCAGCAGAGCTTGACTCTCCCCAGCTTCCCAGTCTCCCTCCATCCAGGATGGACCCGCGGACTCTGCTCCACCTTGTGACCCCTCTCGGAGCTCCCTCTGTGTCTGCTACACGCTGTCATGGGGCGGCCAACACTGGCTGCTGTGTCCCAGCAGCGGCAGGTGTCCAGCCGCCTTACAGAAGGTGCTCCCCAAGGGGTCCCTTCCCTCCTGTCCAGAGAGCTGCACAGGGACCCCCCCCCTCCCTCTGCAGGCCAGCATGGGGACACAAGGTGCGCTCTTGGGGTGCAGGGGCCTGTCCCTGTGGGGAGCAGGCGCCCCACTGTACAGAGACCTATCCCCACTCCAGGTTCAGCATGGGTCCCTCTGCTCTGCTCTCCGCCCTTGTTACCCCAGCTTTTCCTGCAATTAACCTTTGTGGCCATTGGGGAACACTCCGCCGGGGCGGGGCCGTGGGGCTGGGCATGGGAGGGAGGCCAGGGCAAGACGGGGCGTCTGTACCAGCCCCTCCCTTCCTGAAACAAGCCCCCAGACTCCCTGCCCCATAGCCTGGCCCGGCTCCGCTCCAGTGCTCTCCCTCTGCACCGGCTTCCCCAAGCTCCCCAGCGTGGCTTCTCCAGGAGGCGAGGGGGGGTTCCTGCCCCCAGGGTGGGCATCTATCTCTCATTGCCCAGGCATCCCGCCAGCAGCCTAGCCGCAAGCCTGCTCACAGCCAGGCCCACCGAGCGCAGAGCCTAGGGGACGGAAAATGTGTTAACAGGCTCTTTTTCCGATTTGTTGATTTATTGGTTTTCAACCCAGGCCCCTTGCAGGCGGGAGCTCAGGTACGGGGCAAATGGATGTGGGAGCTGGGACTGGCCCTCTCACCTCCTGCGTGCCTGGCTGCAGAGCATGCTCCATCCACCTCCAGAGAGCTGAGCTTGGGCTCAGATCTCCTCTGTCCCTGAGGCCACCGTCTCTCCCCAGAAGCCCGAGGCTGGGCCATGTGGCTGCGCCCACCTCGTTACCTGCAGAAGCGGAGGGGCAGTGGCTCCCCGCAGCCCCAGCGGCACAGCACAAGTCAAGAGGGCTGCGGGTGGGTGAGGCCGGGGAGGCCCCAGGAGGTGGCGTGAAGGACAGGGTGTATTCATGGGTGTCACCGTTGATTCAGCCCCAGGTTTGAACCATCTCCTGTCACTTCCTGGGGCTGGATCAGGCCCAACTGGTGCTGCTTGCCCCCAGCAACCTCTGCAGAGAGGCTGAGTCTGAATGGGGTTGGGACTGGACCAGTGCCTCATCCCCCAGGTGCCCTCACCTACCCACAGGGCTGGGGGGAGCTGGCATTGCCCTGGCTTGGGGAGGAGAGGACCTGGGTAGGCAGCAGTGCCCAGCAGCACTAAAGTCGCTGCTGGAGAGCGGTGCTAACCAGTGACCAACTAACCCTTTCTGCTTCCCTTCGAATGTGTCAGCATCCCCACCCATCCACCAACGAGCCAGGATGGGCTACATGGGGCTCTAGCGAAGGGCCCGTGTCAGCGGGTGCTTTGTGCAACTGAAGCTGAACTTTTTGCATTCAGCCAACAAAAGAAGGGCAAATCAACCGTAGGGAGAATATCCAGCGCAAATAAAAGTCCATGCACACGGAGACAGATACGCCAGAGACACTCCCCAAAAACCGCTCAGGGGGTGCATCGTGCTTGCCGGGATCTCCAGGACAGGAGAAAGACACGTCTCCCCCATGAACCAGATTCAAACAGCTCTGTGAATGGCCACGCTGCTAAGTCACCGGACTCTGCTCGCTCTCAAGTGAAAGAGGCCTGTGCAACGCTCTGGGTTATGACTCTGTCACCGCCATATTTCACAGCTGCCTTCTCCTGAGGAAAGGTGGAGCGGGGACAGGACACACGCTGGACAGTGTAAGTAACGTCATTGATTTTCACGTCATTTACGAACTGGTTACAATTGGAAATGACTCTGTTCCTGCCGATTTGGTGACCCTGCTTGCTTTGTGCTCCTGAGTACATTGCCTGCGGATTCATGCACAGTCTGTTTTTTGTCTGCTTAAAACACGTCCCATAGTTGCACAGGAGCTATAGGTACCGTATTCAGGGGGTCCCTGTTTTACATCATTCGCAATATAAATGATTTGCTATGACCTCCAGCCTTGGGTCACTGCCTGTCCACCATAAATTGGGGCTCACCCAAATTTCCATTCCTAGCTGTGCCATGGCTTCCCAGCCAGTGGAGTTGCACAGACCTGGGCCACCCTGAATCATGTCCCACTCGTGCTGTGGGCTAATCCCAGCGAAGCCAAGGGGCTGGCCCCACTGCGTCAGCGGAGAATCTGTCCCGCGTTAGCTAATCCCAGCCAGAGCCCGGCTCCCAGAACCGAAGCTCACAGCCCCGGCTCCACTTTCTCAGTCCTGGGGTTCTGCTGCCCTCTGGGGTCTGTGAATCGCACTGCAAATTGCAAAGGCTGCGTGGCAAGCAGTGCACTTCAGCGCACTTTGCTGGCATGGCAAGGATCCTTTGTCCCATGTCCTGCAACGACTATACAATGTCCTGCAAAATACAGAGTCGGGGGGGGCTGCCTGGCTGGGGTGCTCTGCTCTGCCCCGGGGTTGGGTGAGCCTTGGGGTGGGGACTTGGGGCTGGCTGGCGGGCAAGCCTGGGGGGGCACGGAAGGGGCAGGGCCAGCTGGGAAGTCGCGTCGGGCGGAAGGGCTAGCCTCCCCAAAGCGCACGTGCTGCCCATGGCCAGGCCTCATAGTAAATATTGGTGCTGGCTGGGAAAGCGTCAGTTAGTTAGCTACTGGATGCAGAATTTGGTTTAATGTGTTGTTTTAACTGTCTACAGCTTCCCAAAACAGGAATTTTGTATTTTGCTACGGGGTGAAGCTGGCGCTCTTGGTTACATTAAAGGGATTTATTTATTTAAATGTCGCCATGTCCCACAAATGAGATCACGCTGTCCAGAAACTGGACTCCTGTCTGTTGGGCGCCCTAATGGCACACTCTGTGAGGTGAAGGTGTTAGAGGTCAGTGAGATCTGCCCCTGGTCAGGCTACACATTGGTAGTTATTTGATCCCCTGGTCATTTGTCATCACTACCCATTCCTAACCCAGGGGTCCTGCAAGGCCATCTTCGCCAGCTCTCTCCTTTCTCCCGCAATCACGCCCAGTTTTTCCTCTTTGTTTGGTGATGAGAAGCTTTTTCTGATTCCTGATCATGTGAGGTACTCTCCCTTGTACCCCCGTGTCACGCGGGCTGCATTAGGAGGGGGGGGGCATTTGTGTGGTTTGACATTAATATGTCAAAATCATAATAATTCATGTAAGACATGCCATGTCAGGTACTGTTAAAAAGGTTATAATATGCTGAATAAGATGGTAATATCTGTGTTCATGTGTAATATGTGTGAGGGAAGTTATGGAAATCTTTGATATCCTGTATTTCAAACTGTGCTGTAAAAGACATACCCCAGACAGAGAGGCCACAGGACAATAGCCCGCTTAATGGCCCATCAAGACCTTAACAAAAGCCAAAGGCCTAGGAAGAAACTAAAGGCATACCTGGAGAGTTACCTGGATTGGCCCATGTGACTATGGACTTCATTTTGGTCCCAGTAAAGTTCCACAAGCCACATGGCCAGTAACAGAGGGTATATAAGATCAAACCACAGGAACCATTTTGTCTTCGTCTTCGTCTTTGCCTTGTGTCCTTGCTCCTGTCCAGCTGCGGACACACCTCTGGATTAACACACTTTGCAACTGAACTGAAGGACTTAGACCCATCCAGGTACTGGATGTACACCAGAGGAACCATACAAGCCTGCAACTCCACAATTGTTCTAGAAACCTGATGTATATGGACTTTTAAATCATTTGTATATATCTGATTGCTTTAAGCCTTTAACATTTCTCTTATTGTTTGTTTTTCTTTTACTAATAAACCTTTAGTTTTAGTTACTAAAGGATTGGTTGGCAGCGTGGTATTTTGGGTAAGATCCAAACTTATAGTGAACTGGTACTGTGGCTGGTCCTTTGGGATCAGAGGGAATCTTTTAGTAAAGAGCATAGAGTTAAAGCAACTGGTCTCTTTACTGGACCTAGTGTCAGTTTGGGAGCCAGAGACTGAAATGCAGTAAAGGGGGCTGTGTGTATTTGCACAGTGGCTTCTTGATAACCAGTGTGGGGGAATCAGAAGCACTGTTTTTGGCTGGTTGGGAAGTCTGACTGTGGTGTCACCCACCAGTGCTGGGAGAATTTGCTCCCCTTTTGCAGCCTGCCCTGACCCTGGCATTATCGGTGGGCTACCCTGGGCACGGACGGGTTACACCCCGAACGTTCGGGACTTTGGAGGGGAGAGCATCTCAATCTCGTCTCTGGCTGGCTGGCTGGCTGCACAGTCGCTGCTCTCAGAGTGCAGATGATGCTCTGTGCCTCCCAGTTCTGCACGTCTGTCATCTCTGCTTCTGTACGTCACGAGAGACAGCCTTCGTCTTGGCGTGGCACTGCGGTGAGGTGTCTATCCAAGGAAGAACGTGGCGCAGGCATCTCTAGCTGTTGCCACATATATTTGTGTGCCAGGGCTGGGCCAGAGTATTCAGCATGTTTTGCGCGGGCTGGGTGCTCTGCTGGGCGGGAGATGAGGCTGGCTAAGCCCAGAGAACGTATCATTTGGATGCAGTTCTTGATGCTCTAGTGCTGTGCAGTGGAGGTGCTGCCTGCTGCTTTGGCTTAGCTGGCACCAGAAGTTAAAGGTTCTCTCTGTCTGTTGATTAGCAGGGGCCTCAGCCCAGTTTAGCCCTGCAGCCATTGGTCTGGAGTCCCTGTGTGTGTGAAGGATTTGTTTGTAGAACTGCAGATGTAGAGCTTCTCTTAGGATGTTATGACCCTCAGCATTGTTAGCTCAGGTTCCAGACCTCACACCAGTGTAGTAGAAAGGGCGGGACAATGCTGTGGAAATGTTGTATCCCTAGTTTAATTGAGGGGTTGTATCGCGCCAGTGGTTTCTTTATGGCATAGGAGCCTGCAGAATGTCTCTTGTAATGCTTTGATAGCGAGGCTGAAGCTCCCTGCTACTTTTGTGAAGAGGTCCAAGTAGGTATCATTTAGGTGTATTCAGTTTCCATGGCTCCATAATATATTTTACTTTGTTTTGTCCTGAAATAGAATATTTTCCTGAAAGAAATGGAAACAAATGATTAAACGATAAATTTGTTACCACCTAGGGGATAACAGAGGTATGAAGAAAGTGCAAGATGGATTTGTCAAGAACAAATCATGCCACACTAACTTCATTTCCCTGTTACTGGCCTAGTGGATAGGGTGAAACATTAGACCTGAGATACCTTGATTTAAAGAAAGCTGTTGTCACAGTCTCACATGACATTGTCATAAGCACACTAGGGAAATGTGCTATTGATGAACTTACTATACAAAGGGTGCACAGCAAGTGGGAAAAATGTACTCAAAGACTTGTTATCAACAATTCACTGTCAGACTGGGAGGATGTATCTAATGAAGTTCTCCAGGGTTCTGTCCTGGGTGTGTGCTAGACAATATTGTCATTAATGCCTTGGCTAATGGAATGGAGAGTAAGCGTATAATGTTTGTGGATGACATGAAGGTGGGAGGGGTTACAAGCACTTTGGAGGACCATATTTTTGTAAACGGAAATCATGCCTCACCAATCTACTACAATTCTTGGAGGGGGTCAACAAGCATGTGGAAAGGGTGAGCCAGTGGATAGAATGTGCTTAGATTTTTCAGAAAGCCTTTTACAAGGTCCCTCATCGAAAGCTCTTAAACAAAGTAAGCAGTCATGGGATAAGAGGAAGGTTCTCTTCTGGATCAGTAACTAGTTAAAAGAAAGGAAACAAAGGGTAGGAATAAATGGTCAGTTTTCAAAGTGCAGAGAGGTAAAGAGTGGTGTCCCCCAGGCGTCTGTACTGGGACCAGTACTGTTCAACATATTCATAAATGATCTGGAAAAAGGGGTAAACAGTAGGGTGGCAAAATTTGCAGATGATAAACTACTCAAGATAATTAAGTTCAAAGCAGAGAGTGAAGGGTTACAAAGGGATCTTACAAAACTGGATGACTGGGCAACAAAATGGCACATGAAATTCGCTGTTGATAAATACAAAGTAATGTACACTGGAAAACATTATCCCAACTATACATATACAATGATGGGGTCTAAATTAGACATTACCACTCAAGAAAGATCTTGGAGCCATTGTTGATAGTTCTCTAAAAACATCCACTCAATGTATAGCAGCAGTCAAAAATGATAGCAGAATGTTGGGAATCATTAGGAAATGACAGAAAATACCATATTGCCTCTTTATAAATCCATGGTACACCCACAACTTGAATGCTGTGTGCAGAACTGATCACTCCATCTCAAAAAAAGAGATATTAGAATTGGAAAAGGGCAACTAAAATTATTAGGTGTATGGAACATCTTCCATACATGAGGAAAGATTAATAAGCCTGGGACTTTTCAGTTTAGAAAAGAGATGACTAAGGGGGGATATCCTAGAGGTCTATAGAATCATGTCTGGTGTGGAGAAAGTAAATAAGGAAGTGTTACTTACTCCTTCTTATAACACAAGAAGCTAGGGGTCACCAAATGAAAGAAGTAGGCAGCAGGTTTAAAATTAACAAAAGGAAATATTTCTTCACACAACACACAGTCAACCTGTGGAAGTCAGAAGATATTGTAAAGGCCAAGATTATAACGGGGTTCAAAAAAGAACTGGCTAAGTTCCTGGAGGTTAGGTTCATCAATGGCTATTACCCAGGATAGTCAAGGTGTTGGCCCTGAACAGAATCTTCCTCCCCGCTTCTACCAAGAGGCACCCCAGCCTGATACATTACCCTTTTAAATATTAATTCAAATCTGTCTGTACTTGGTATAATTTTTAGATTGTTTGTAAATGTCTGTACTATATCCACTGGCCAGGTTATCTGTTAATTTTACCTGCTTCTAATACATATATATTTGTAAAAATCCTATTTTAGGTACAAAAAGCCACACTGTGCAATGTAATGTTTGTATCTAATTGTAAAAGATATTGTCAAAGTGAATGTGAATTCCTCAGCTAGGAGTTGGCACTGAGTGATAGAAGTGTGAATGGCTGAGCAATTGAGTTGAGTGGAGTGATTGAACAATTGGTCTGAGCGAGGGACATCAAAACAGACAAGAAAACACCAGCCTCACCTAAAAACGTTTGAAGGAAGAAGAAAGGAGTGAAGATAATAGCAACTGGCCGAAGAGGAGTCCACCCTGATACTTTCGGAGCCAGCCCATTTCAAAGGACAAAATCTGATCAGGCTTGCAACAATGTGCGTGATTGAGGATCACACCAAAGATGCAGTTGCAGCATGACAGTGCAAAACCCATAGAGTTACATGGGGTTCTTTCCCTATAAAATGGGACAGAAAGATGAAGGCTAGAGGTTCAGGTCTACAACATCACACCAGCCAGGAGTACGGATGCGTATTGGCAGAACCTTGCTCCTCACCCTCGTGCTACAGTCACCTGGCCAGTGACTATCACGAGCACCTAGAGGCTGGTAACTACAACATTTGTGGGACTCCTGTGTATGTCTGTTTGTCTCCCTGTCTGTGTATGCCTGTCAGTGTGTATGAATGTGAATGGAAATACCAACTGGAACATGTGTCAACAAAGTTTATTTTATTAAGCAAGAATCTCTGTCACTGGAGTATTGATATAATGTTAATACTATTTCCATAGTGGTTGCATTGTTGATACTATTTAGTTAAAGCACAGTATTGATATTATTACAGTGTGGATACTTTTCTTTTCTTTGATACTATTTACCGAGTTTCCATATTCACAATAAATGTGGCTTGTTGCCTTATCCCCTAAAAAGATCTGTTCAGGGCCAACAAGAGAGGGAATGAGGAAACAGAGCTGGGCTCAGGGAATGTTACCTTCAAACAAGAAAACCCCTCATCGGGCTCTTTTTAGCTTGTGTTGTAAGGGTTTAGTAGTGTGCACATTCTCTTGTATCCAGCAGCACCGATGTTATTATTTCTATGGGGTCCTGTGTGTGGCTGGTGCTTCAGAGGCAAATGAAAAAGTAAACCTGCCTTTTCCAAAATGTTGCAAAGGATGGGGGGGGGGGTTTCTGGGCATGATCTCGGCTATACAGCTGGACACTTTGCCTTCTTTTATGATGTTATACAGATTTTAGATGACAATATGTTGCTATGAGGAAGCAGAGTCTCAGAAGAGGGCAGTGGAGCGCAGGGGAGGCTACTGATGGAAGGAGTAGGTCCAGATGAGGGACTTGAAAGAGTGAAGTCAGATGGCACTCAAGATCAGAGAGGAGATGCCAGCAAGTGAACATGGGCTCCCACACCCTTACACCCCAGCCTTTGGAAGACAACTGACCCCCAGGTCATAGATGGACTCAGAGCTCACCCTACACTGAGCCCAGCATGCAAGAGATTAATACATTCTGAGGCCAGAAGGTATTGCTGTGATCATGTAGCCTGACTTCCTGCATAACACAGGCCAGAGAACTGCCCCAAAGGAATTCCTGGAGCAGAGGTTTTAGAAAAGCCTCTAATCTGGATAGAAAAATTGCCAGTGAAGAAGAATCCACCATGACCTCAGCAAGTTGGTCTAATGCTTGAACACCCTCATCAGCAAAAATGCACATCCCATTCCCAGAGATGGGTTCCAGAGGGTTGTGTTCCCTCCCTATAGGGGCCACCTGAGGCAGGGGTGCCTTCTTCCCTGGGTCTGGGTCTGAAACTGAGGTAGAGTTGCCACTCCCCTCCCCTTCTGTTTCTATCCTCCTGTCTCCCTGGTTGTCATGGAATCTTTGAGTCTGACACCCCACCTGCCTCTGAAGGGGACGGCACTCAAAGAGGTGTGGGAGGTATTTAGGTTAGGCAGATGCCAGGTCTGTGCTTCTGCTAAGCGTTTTCTCTTTTCTTTGATAAATAAAATAAGGCTGAGGGTGAATATTTTTGACTCCCTGTTGTGGGCATTATGGAAGAAACAGTTTTTCCAGTACTATTAAGTGACTTGGTGGACCACATTATGACGCGTGCTCAGGGCACAGGGAACAGGAATTTGCAAATGTACTAACTGCTTTTGTCTTTTTCAGGCAGGCCAAGAGACTGTGGTGGTGCTTTGGAAACTCAGATTACAAGCTGACATGCCAGTGGCTGCACAAACCGTTACCAAGGAAAATGGCACAGACGACAAAGTCAGAGCACAGAACTTCAACACTTTGAGCTGCCTAGCAACTGCCTTTTACCACCACCTGCTACAAAACAACTTCTTCATCTGTACAAGAGGAAACCTTTTGTTCCTGAAAAACTGTGTCTTATACACAAAGGAAGACAATGAGCTTTACTTCCTATAAACATGTCCTCCAGTTGGACTACCTCTGGGTGAGATGGACGCTTCACCGTGCTGCTCCAGAAGATAGGTACAGATACTGTGGAGAAAACCAAAACTTCTCCCACCTCAACCAGTGTTTCTGATGCAGCAAATGGTTACTTTTGTGTAGAGTTACATAGCCTGATATTTCTAACCCCACTTGTCTTTTGTTGTTACTGCAAGAAAATTAAAATAAAATCCATTGTTTCAAGCTGTTTCAAGTTGTGTAAATACTTCGGAATATTGACTGCATATGGCCAGAAGTAAGGGCTGTGCCCTCAAAAGTGTATTAGTGAAAAATGAGACAGGGGGGCATAGATTTTATGGCCAAAAATCATGGTTGTGATTATCTAGTCTGACCTCCTGCAAAACACAAGCCAGAGAACCTCCCCTGTAATTTCTGCATCAAGCCCATACCTTCTATTTGAGCTAGAGCAGATCTCTTAAGAAGACACTCCAGTCTTGATGTAAAGACTTCAAGTGATGGAGAACCCACCATGTCCCAAGGGGATTTGTTCAAATGGTTATCACTGTTAAAAAATTGTTCCTTATTTCTTGTTTGAATGTATCTAGCTTCAGCTTCCAAATATTAAATCTTGTTCTGCATTTTCTTCTAGATTAAAGAGTCACCTACTATCAGAAATCTCTTCCCTATGTAGGTACTGTACAGTGCGATCAAGTCACCTCTTAATCTTCTCTCGGATAACTAAATAGATTATGTTTTTTAAGTTTCTCATGGTGAGGCATGTTCTCCAGACCTCAGATCATTTTGTAGCACTTTTCTGAACCTTTACAATTTTCAATATCCTCTTTGAAGTTTGAACACCAGAACTGGATACAGTATCACAGTAATGGGCTCACTAATGCTGTATATAGAGGTAATACCACCTTCCCACTCTTTAGTATCTTGCTTATGCATCCCAAAGATCACATTCACCTTCTTAACTACAACATCACACTGACAGCTCATTTTTATTTGGTTCCCTGCCTGATCCCCAAGTCCTTTTCAACATCATTGCATTCCTGGATACAGTCCCCCGTCTTATAAATGTGACTTTGCCTAGATGTATGACTTGTATTTGGCCATATTGAAATGTATGTTGTACAAAATAAACCATCTCACCAAGCAATCCACTCTACTAATTTTTGTGTCATCTGCACATTTTACCAGCAATGATTTTATATTTTCCTATGGATCATCAATAAAAATACTGAAGAACATTGAGTTGAGAACAGACCCCTGCAAGACTCCAGTAAAGCCACCACAATTGGATGATGGCTCCTCATTTACAAGTACATCTGGAAATCTATTAGTTAACTAGTTTTTAATCCATTTCATATGGGCTACATTGATTTTGTATTGTGCTAGTTGGGGTCCGACCATCTAGGACTTGGTGCACTGCAAACACAGAGGAAGTCACAGATGGAACCTGCTCAGAAGAGCTTACATCCTGACTTGACACAAGACACAAAAAGTGAGTGTAACAAAGAGGAGGGAAGGGAAGTAAGGATAAGGGTAACCATGATAAATTCCTGGGTTACACAGGTTAACAAAATGTTCAGATAGTGTCTTTTGAATCATGCAAAAGTATGAAGTTAGTAGAATTTGTGGGCACTCAGCATCTCTGAAAAATCTGGATATGTTTTTTTAAAAGTAAATCAATATCGGTCCTCACTGATTGGCCCTCCACCTAGCCATTATTAGATGTTGATTATTTATAAGAATGGTCATAGTGGGTCAGACCAATAGTCTATCTAGCCTAGTATGCTGTGTTCTGACAATGGCCAATGTCAGGGGGAATGAATGGAATCAGGTAATCATCAAGTGATCCACCCTGTCAACCATTCCCAGCCTCTGGCAAACAGCAATCCCTGCCCATCCTGGTTAATAGCCATTGATGGACCTATTAAGTCTGCTTGGATTCTGTTCCATATCAATGGAGTCCATTTTTCTTTTCTTCCCCTTTGCCCAGTTCTATTTTTTACTTTGTCTCCTTCACCCACACATCTTTTCTTTTAGGTGGCTCCCAAAGTTCCTGAGGGCCTGATGTTTTTCAAAACTGCTGAGCACCTACAAGTCCAGCTGAAATCAATGTGAGCTGCAGCTACTCAGCATCTCTGAAAATCAGGGACATAATGTTGCAATGTGACCCATGGTAGGGAAGATACCAGGAACATATGAATCTTACAGACTTCTCCTCCCCAGACCCATTCTAGCAGCATGCAGTTTTGGCTTGTACTCAGTGTTACAAATCTAGGATCCCTCCTCTTTAATTTACCACTGATCCCAGAGGAGATGGGCACTCGCGGATTTCAACCATAATGGCAATAGCCCATTCATGGATACTATCCAGAGAAATTCAGTCTGCACTAACTATTGATGAGATTTGGGATTCATTTTAGATGCCTTAAAAATATTGAGGGCATTTTACTTTTATTCATAAACATCTTAAAAACTAAGGAGCTTCTGACTGGGTCATTCCTTGGAGGGGATGCTTCCTAAGACATTGGAGAGCAGTGCAGGTGATTTCCTAAGACTGCAGGGAGCAGTAGGCAGCATTCTCCACTTAGAGGAAGCATTAGAAACATTCTGCTTCAGGGAATGGTGTAGGGGAGGGTTGATGGAGGGTGCTCTCCCCTCAGTTGGGGCTGACCCACTGCCTATGGTGACCAGATAGCAAGTGTGAAAAATCAGGAAATGTTTTTTGATGGGGGGAAGGCGGTTTAATTGCCTTTATACAACAAAGCCCCTAATAATGGGCTGTATGGCCACCCTGCTACTGCCCCAGTCCAACATTAGGGAGCTGTGCTGTTGCAGGGGGCTGTGAAGTGAATGGGGTTTGGAAGGGATTAGCCTCCCTTAGGTCAGGGCTGACCCCAATGCCCTGCATTTCCCTAGCACCAGCAAGCACCTGGAGCTAGCGATGCACTGATTCCCCTTGGCAACAGCAGGACCCCCGGGATGTGTGTGTATGTGGGGGGTTCCAGCAGTGCCCCTGAGAGTAGGGTGACCAGATGTCCCATTTTTGTAAGGACAGTCCCATATTTGGGACTTTGTTTTATATAGGCACCTATCAGGCCTGCCTGTCCTGATTTTTCACACTTGGGAGCAGTGGGGGATCTTGGAGGGCAGGACGGTCAAGGAGCGCCCCATCCCCGGGGCGGTGGAGGAAAGGACAAGGCTCTATGGTGCCATGAGGTACCAGACGGCCCCCAGCCGGCGCCCTCTCTCCCCCGCGCTCTATGGTAAGGGCCGGCTGGATGCGGAAGTGACCGCGAGCCGGGCCCTGCTGCCGCCGGCGCCCTCTGGCGGCCCGGCCTGGCCCCGCAGCCGCTGCTGCCCGCGACCGACGGCGCCGCTGCCCGGAGCGCCCGGCCGCCATATTGTCCCCCGCGGGCCGGGGCGCGGCTGGCGGCCCCCGCCCCCGAGCTAGAGCGGCCGGAGCCGCCCCGCCGCCAGGTGAGCAGCGGCCGCCGGGCCGGGCCGGGCGGGTCCCGCGGGGGGCGGGGGCTTCCCTCCCTCCCTCCGCCCCGGCGCTGTGGGGGGAGGGGCAGCGTGAGGGGAGCCCCGCGTGCTGGGGGCGGGGCGGTTCCCCCTTGGGGGGGCGTTCACCCCCGGGTTCCCCGGCGCTGTGGGGGGAGGGGCAGCGTGAGGGGAGCCCCGCGTGCTGGGGGCGGGGCGGTTCCCCCTTGGGGGGGCGTTCACCCCCGGGTTCCCCGGGGCGGGGGGGAGCCCCCCAGGCGCTCTAGGGGGAGGGCAGCCTGGGGGAGGCCCCCGTACGCCCCTGGTGCCCTGGGGGAGCCCCGCACCCCCGTGCCGTGGCGGGGGAGGCAGCAGGGAGGCAGGTCCCCATCACCCTGCAGCCGGGGTGGGAACCAGTCTGTGGGGACCCCCCGCCCCGGTGCTACGGGGGCGCTGGGCTAGCGGGGGGGCGTTTGCCCACCCTGTGTCACCCCGTGGGGCTGTGAGCAGAGGGTCGGCGTGGGGCGCTCGCCCGCAGGGCAGGGGTTGGCCCGAGGGTTCCCTCTCCCCTGTCCCGCTGGGGTGGTGTGACGGGGGCATTTCCCCCGGTGTTGGGGGGAAGGCAGTCGGTGGCAGGGGAGAGGAAGGGAGTGTTGGGGCAGATCCCCCCCCCCCCGTGTTCCCCCACACGCGCCGCACAGAGGGAGGATCCCGTTTCCCCTTTCTTCCTGGCACCCTTGCGGTAGGTGGTGGGTGTTAGAGCACATCCGTGCCCAGGTTCTGTTGGTGCTGCTGGAATAGTGGGTGGTGTGGGGTCATCTGCTTTCTGGCCTTGCTGGAAGGGGCTTTCATGATCTCAAAGGACTGTGTCTCCTGGAGGACATGCTTCCCAGCCGGACTGAGACTGCTATCCTTATAGGTCCTCATTCCCAGCTGTCAGTCACAGGCAAGCCCTCATTGCCTTGGGAGCACTGAAAAGTGTCACCCAGGTGCTAAGTAAGGCCCTAAACAGCAGCTCTTGGAGGCTATCACTTCCAGCATGCAGTGCTCCAGGGGCTCCTTTGTTTTACTGCAGGCCTGTGGGACTCTTGGGCCTCTGGTGAGTGGCTAGTGCAGCTTGAGGATGACACCAAGCTGGAAGGGGTTGCAAGCCCTTTGGAGGACAAGATTATTCAGATTGGAGAGTTGGTCTAAAATCAGTTAGATGAAATTCAGTAATAAAGAGTGCAAAGTACTGCAGTCAGGAAGGACAAGTCAAATGCACACTATAAAATGGGGAATAACTGGCTAGGTAGGAGTTCTGCTGAAAAGCATCTGGCAATTATAGTGGCTCACCTTGAATATGAGTCAACAACGTGATGCAGTTGCAAAAATAGGTGATATAATTGTGGGGTGTACTGACAGGAGTGTCGTGTGTAGACAGCGGAAGGAATATCCTGTTCTCCTCAGCACTGGTAAGTCCTCAGCTGAAGTACCGGATCCAGTTCTGGGCACCAGATTTGGATAAATTGGAGAGTTCAGAGGACAGCAACCAAAATGAGAAAAGGTTTAGAAAATCTGACCTGTGAGGAAAGGTTAAAACATGTTTAGTCTTGAGAAAGGATGACTGAGGGGGGACCTGATAACAGTCTTCAAATATATTAAGGGCTGTTGTAAAGAGGATGGTGATCAATTGTTCTCCATGACTGCTGAAGGAAAGACATGAAATAAAGGGCATAATCTGCAGTAAGGAAGATTTAGGTTAGATATTAGGAAAACATTTCTAACTATAAGGGTAGCTACTACAGATCTCGAGAGGTCATTTCCAGCCCTACATTTCTGTGATTCTATGGACAGAATAAATGAAGCTTAATTCCAATGTAGCCCAACTGTGTTCTGAGGCTCAGTGTTTTCCCTCTCTAGCCATTAGTATTAGAAGAGTCTATTGCTGGATTATTTCTCTAGTACCAAAGTGTGCAAGGCAATTTATAGGTGTATCGCTTTGGACATCCAAAGAGGCACCAGGCTTTCTGGCTGTAACATCACTGGTCACTTCACCTTCCCTCTGACCAGATTAAGCAAACTGCTCTCAGTGAAACCTGCTTTCTGTTCATGTGCTTGAAACCACTCACTCCATCAAGCAAAGCAGTCAGGCCTGATCAGTGCTTGCAATGGAGATCTCCAAGATACATCTAGGTGGTGCCAGAAATGGTATTGATAATGGGGAGGGGTCTCTCAAAAGGGGTTCTCTTTCTTCCTTTACTCAGGGATAATATTCATACCCTATTGGGGTGCACCGGGATGTTGTGCTGCAGGGAGAGCGTGTGTGATTCAGCAGGAGATGCTCTGTTCCAAGTCAGGATTGAACCCAATGCCTTAGTGAAGGTTTGCTGTCTTGGGGATAAGATGTAAAATCAAGGGCTTGACCATTGGTGGATATTACAGGTACCAGGGCACTTCCCTAACAACTGGCTTATTCACCTCAGTATCATCTGCAAAACCAAATTTAAGAAATTTGATTTTGCCTGCCTAAAATGTCCCCTCTGATTTCAGTTGTTGTGGAATTCTCCTTTAATATCTCATTGTAAACTGCTGGGCAGTGTTGCTATGTGCTGTTAAACCACTGCTGTGTCCCACCGGAGAGGTAGCTGCGTTTCAGTGTTATTTCTGACACTGTGTATATGTTTGCCAAGTCCTTTTGAATTTCTGACTGAAGGGCACTATAGAAATGTCTATTGTTGTTTTTTAGGGACAGGGCAATGCTGTAAGCTCCTGGCTCTTGGGAGGCCTCTCAGCCCATCACTTTTCTCTGTGCTGACGGATGGAAACCACTGATAACTGCAACGTGGAAGCACTTTTCCTTTCCTCTTGAGCTGATTGCTGCAGTGAGCTCTGCCCAGCCCAGCTGGCCCCCCCACCGCTCTGGAATGCAGCACACGCCTTTCTCTGCCTCTCCCAGGACAGCTCAGGGCAGCGTTTGGGCTATAGATTAACCAAGGTTCAAGGTAATAACCTGTTCCTGGAGAACGTGAAATCAGTGTCAATGGTTTGGGCTGTGTTCTACTAGCATGGTCCTTTCCAAGGGAAAATAAGTTGGAGGCTGTGACTTTCATGACCTGGGATGGAGAGTAGATAAAATGACAGGTTGTAATATATCTGGAAGTGTTTTGCCAGTCTTGTAATGCTACTGCAGCTATCCCTGTCCCGGGACCCCGAGCAGATTTGCTCACGCGCTGTTCCTGAGTTGCTCCTACCTCCTTCTCCCAGACATGGCTGCTTCTCTGTGTGTGAGGTGAGCAGTTAAGAAGTGGAGTACTTTGTCAACCTCACTTTGCTCTTCTGCTTGCACATGAAGTGGGAGTGCATAGTGAAGAACATGCTCTTGTCACAGTACTGCTTCTTATTGTCCCCCTTTGGGTTGCGCCCTACAGTCAAGCTCACTGTGACCCTGGACTTGTTTTTCAGTCTGCTTGTGCCTTGGTCATTGTAGCTGGGAAACTCGGTCAGCACCCAGCCACGACACTGAAAACGGGACATCGCTCCGTGCAGATGCAGCCCAGACGCCATAGTGAATGGGTGATAGATAAGACCCCAAATAGGAGGGGATAGCTTTCCTGAGGAAATAGAGGGGTATTTGTGTGTGAATGGATCCTGCTGAACTTCTGTTGTCTTCACTGGTCTGTGTCAGAGGCTTCTAGCACAAATTTGGTTTCACTTTTATAATTAATTACGCCTCATATCAAAAGGCTGTTTCTTATGGAACCAGTTGGGTTTCTTGCTGCTGAATGGTAATGGTAATTAGGACAGTAGTTGCAGCTTTTTAAGCATGGCACCTGTGGCTAATCATGCGAGATGATGCATACACAGGAATTTGAGTAGGAGTAGAGAGGTTGTCTTACCTCTGTCCTTGGCACTGATGTGACCGCTTCAGGAAAGCTGTGTCCAGTTCTGGTGCCCACAATTCAAGAAGGAATTGGAGACAGTGCAGAGAAGAGCCACGAGAATGATGAAAAGATTAGAAAACATGCCTTACAATGATAAAGTCAAGGCGTTCAACCTTCTCTTTGTTAGGCTAAATAGATTAAGGGGTGACTTGATTACAGTCTCTAAGTACCTACACGAGAAACAAATATTGAAAAATGGACTCTTCGGTCTGCAGAGAAAGGCCTAACATGATCCAATGGCTGAAAGTTGAAGCTAGACAAATTCAGACTGGAAATAAGGTGTAAATTTTTGACAGTGAGGTAATTAACCATTGGACCAGTTTACCAAGAGTCATGGTGGATTCTCCATCACTGACCATTTTTAAACCAAAACTGGATGTTTTTTCTAAAAGCTCTGCTCTAGGAATTGTTTGGGGAAGTTCTATGGCCTGTGTTATATAGGAGGTCAGACTAGTATATCACAATAGTTCCTTTCGCCTTGGAGTTTCTGATTCAATGTGTAACAGAACTTGAAGTAGGTGGGAGAGTCTGAATTCTGGCTGTAAAATACCAATTTGATTTTTATACCTGAATTTAGTGCATGTGTATATATGTATAATACATATATAATTGTATTTATTTTTAATGTTTATTGTGGTAAATGGAGTGTCCTTGGCTGAAATCTCAATTATAGAATCATAGAATATTAGAGTTGGAAGGGACCTCAGGAGGTATCTAGTCCAACCCCCTGCTCAAAGCAGGACTATCCTCAGCTAAATCATCTGATGGGCTTTCATAGTATGAATTTCTAATGGAAAATAACAAGCAGAAAAAATATACAGAATAGGATTTCAATTCTTCTTTGTACATCATAAAGAAGTGAAAAGGCTACAAGTTGTTTTACTTTCTTTGCAGGTCACTAAGAGGATTGTATTAGAATATTACTTTGTGTTTATATCTGTATGTTTTATGACGTGTGAGTACAATGACCCTTGATCCCTGATGGAGTGTTTTAGGCTCTGCAGCAATACCATTATAAATAATGATCTATAATACTTCCTATGCAAACATCTCAAACCACTCTGCAAACATTCACTCGTGAATTGTTAAAATGTCTCTGTGAGGTGGGTAGCTATCATCCCCATTTTACAGGTGGGGAAACTGAAGCACTGAAGTGTCCAAGGTCACAGTTGGAGTTGGTGGCGGAGTTAGGCATGCCCTGGGGAATTCTGACTGTTGCCTGCTTGAGCTACCAGTCAAAACTCCCTCCTGAAGCTGGAAATCACTAGCTAATCTTTTCACTGTGACTTTTATCCGGGGAAGTAACTGATGAATTTGTTGGATCATGGAATACAATGCCCAGCATGGTGGTGATGTGCAGGCGTTGTGCTATAGGAAATGGTGCAGGTGTTGCACTAGGTAACACCTTTCTCTGTCAGTACTGGCCCTCAATGCCCCAGCATGGTGTAGGAGGTTCTGCCTTGTGGGCATCTCAGTGCAGAATCCGAAGACTGTCCTTTTATAAGGCTGATTTGTATCTCCCTTGTAATCTCCCTCCACAAAAACCATAGAACTCCTCAAGTTTTCAAACACATATGGCTAAGCCTCATTGCCACCATGACAGTTTTCTGAAAATCTTGAATCAATTAAGTACTTTTTGAGATTAGAATACTTATAAATATCTCCCTTTTGAAATACTTGTGTATGTTGGCCTATCTGATGTTTTTGTGTTCCTCTGTCTTCTCACTGAAACCAGATTATACCACAGTGTGAACCGTAGCAAGGTTTTGACATTAGCTCATGCAAGAGGCAGTTTTCAAAGCTAGGAATAGTAAAATGTTTAAATTGCAATTATTTGAAATTTAAGCCTGAGTCTCTGTTGGTGGAGCGGAAATAAAAAAAAAACCATGGCATGGCATCAGAGAATATTTTTCTTGGTGACTTAACCTATCCAGGGCTACTTTTCAAAATTGAAAGAAAACTTCATTGTTAATCTTAGATAGATCGTCTTGATTCTCTTTCGCTAGCCAATGGCATGGATAATAGTAGCAGTTCATGGTTTGGTTTTTTGCAGTGATTTCAGGATTTTCAGTTCAGCTAATGGGATGAGTTCAGAGAGCAAAGGTGGTGTTGTCAGGCCTGTGTCTATTGTTTGGTTCTGGCTGTTCCGAGAGGCTGTTTCGGATGCAAGTGACTCGCTCTGAGAAGTAGGTTGCTAGCTCTATGGTTTGAGGGGCTGAGGTTCTGGAGCTGACTGGAAGCACTCTGGCTTCATAAGCGATTCACCGTCCAGAATAGTTCCAGTAATGCTCTAACCTTTTGTTTTGGCATCCCTCAGCTGGAAACTGTGGAGAACTGACCGTTGAGAGGAAGCTGGTAGGGGAGAAAAAATTTATCAGGTTCACAGCATTTTGAGTGACAAGTGCTGCCCAACAATCCAGAAACTAAAGGCAGCGCTTGGATCCTCTGTGGCCTTTGTGCTGGGGCCCAGAAAGATTCCAGGGTCACAGTAAAAGAACTACTGCTGGTGATTAATACTAGGTCACCGAGACATCATCACCTTTTGTTGCCTTTCAAGGTGGAGAAGTTGAAGTTTACAATTGCAGTTGTGCTCACCAGATGCAGGTATCAATCTCTGTATGTTGGTCTCTTTTTCTCAGGGCATTCCACACCTTGCTAAGCTTGAATTGCTGCATGAAGGAGAGAAACCAAACATGAGAGACTCTGACAGGCTCCTTGTAGCAGTAGTCTTGAGAGATGGGGTTCTCAAAGTTCAGGGAAAGGACCCCGGAAGAGTTGGTTCATATGTAACCATGGTGGTCACTGTCTGTTACCCCTGGGCTTTTCAACCCTTTGATGCCTCACTCTTTGAAACCTGTTCCCTCTGATCAGCAGTATGAGAGATCCTGCAGAGGTCTTGGGATTGGAAATATTTGCCTGGGGGAAGACATTGATTAAACTGTAGGGAGCAATCCTGCGTGAGTTCCTGGTGGGGATAGACTACTCTGGGTGTGACAGAGCATGGATCCTCAGTGAAATATATAGCCCCAGCTTTCTTCACCATCTTGTACCATTGAGCTGGCCATCTGCAAAGCTAATGCAAGGCCAGCTCTAGAAGTTCAGTCCCACTATCTCACTGAGGTTCTCCTAAATTTCTCCTTCCTTTTATAGTTTGAATGGAGGCGGCTGATGCCTCCACAGTGTATGGCTGAATCTCTCAGTGAGTTGAGCTGCTGTACTGTACAGCTCAGCATATGAATCTTGCCAAGCCCCTCTTGCACATAATAGTGCTTCCCTCCTGTCCCCTGATGTGCTCAGTCTCCTGGCAAAAGATCAATAGGCAACCCCCACCCCACATCTTCTGTAATTTGTCTTCCCTGTTGTTTGGAGGCAGAGTGCTGGAACTAGGAATTTTATCATGTAACGAGGAAGATCCAGCTACACTCTTACATGAGGCGCAGTACTTGCTGGTCTCCATGGACTGGAGTTTCACTTTAAATGTCAGGGCAGCTAGTCTGGAGCCCTGGAGACCTGGGTTCAATT
>ML675632.1:17106849-17124418 GCA_007922155.1 Mesoclemmys tuberculata | reverse complement strand
TGCTCCAGTGTACAAGGTAGTCCAGATCTTCCTGAATAGCATCCCGGAGCATCATTAGGAGGTGGTTGCAGAGAGCTGTGCTCTGGGAAGAGCACCCTGAGGCTGCAGGCACTTGCTGGAAAATGCTCCTCCCTCATCTCTTAGCAAATACTTCCCCACCTCCTGCTTCTGGATTTATCCTAACAAGGGCTTGGGAGGGCCTGGCTTGCAGGGCTCTGCTGTATGCACATGGCTTGCTAGTGCAGTGCTGGCTGAACAGGGAGGCAGAGATAAGCATGTGCTGCGGGCAGGCTTTTCATCATTGCGTCTCAGCTGCTTTCCTTTGAGCTAAGCAAGCTGCTTTATTTCTATTCAGAGGCCAGGCTTTGAAGTTCCAT
The DNA here is from genome assembly GCA_007922155.1 of Mesoclemmys tuberculata. Classification (NCBI taxonomy): domain Eukaryota; kingdom Metazoa; phylum Chordata; order Testudines; family Chelidae; genus Mesoclemmys; species Mesoclemmys tuberculata. The sequence continues at coordinate 17,124,041 of ML675632.1, read as the reverse complement.
GCGGAGCAGTTAATAAGCAGCTTCCAGCCTCCTTGGGTAATGGAGCAGAGTAGGCACTAAGGTGCATTGCAGCCCTCTTGATTTCTGATTGCACCCACTCTGCCCTTCCTTTAAACCGTCGTGCTGCTAGAATCACTCCACTTAACCTGCCTGGGGCTGAAGATTGGCATGGGACGCACTCATGCTCTCCATCTGTGCCCCACTGGTCTTTGTGTGCATTATCCCCTATTTATTGTCTCAGACAGTTGTGGTGGTTGCATGTTTGTATAGTGCCATGAAGGCACAGCGTGTTTACAAAACTCAGGAGCGGAAGTGCTGGCCCTGATGAGTTTGCAGTATAACTGACAGAAAAGATCTAGAGAACGGTGGTTCAGATGCAGATGAGCCCTGGGATGGAGATCAGCAAGGGTTTCCACTGGAGTGGGGTTTGACGAAGCCTGGCATGGTCACTTTGCATATGGAAAGAGAGGGGACCAGAGACATCACTGCATCCTTTTGCTCCCACCCTCCCCATCCTCTGGGCAAACTCCTCCATTAAGCCTGGAGGCTGTGCTGCTGTAATGCTGGATGAGTTCAGTACAGAACTTGCATGGAAATACGGAGACCTGTGTTTTGGCAGTTAATGCCCAGTTGCTTGCAGTGCCGCTCCCTTGTCGGAGGCGGAGGCCTGTGGTATGTTGGTCTCTGCATAGAATGGCAGTGGGTCGGACTGGGCATCGAGGTGCTTCCTCCCCAAGGTTGGGAGATGCCAGTTCGAGGCAGATGGGTAATGTGGTGACAGGGCCGGTGGGGCGGTTCTGCCTTGCAGTGTAGTCCTACAGCCTGGTTCAGCCAGACCTGGATTAATTCTGACACACTCGCTCGTGCATGAAAAGCAAGTGGTCCTGCTAATGCTTGTCTGCACAAGTGGAGCTGGATTTGAAAGGGCCGTGAGCGTTCTCTCCATCCCGGTCTTTGGGTAGTAGTCCAGAGGGAGGTGATTATTGCAGAGGGAGGCTCAGGCTGGATGCTGTTGAATGCATGGGAATAAGACATGGGGTGGTGTCCAAACTTTGGGTAGCTGAGATGGTTTGTTAATTACTAGAGGAGTCCAAGGGCCACATGGGATTTGTATCAAATGGAGCTGGTTGTAACTGCCCTTATCTTTCATATGGAACGGTAACCCATGGAGACCAGTACAGGACAAGGTCAGGACACTAGAATCCCGATGGAGGATTGCATGCTGGAACCTCTGCTTTCCACAGGCCACATCTTTGTTAAAGAGGAGGGCAGCCCTGGGCCAGATTTTGGATACCCCTAGAGTAAGGGTTTTTCCTCCCTCTGGCTGGACCCTTCTGGATCTGATATCTCTTACCTTGGAAATGAACATGCATCATAAATTCCTGATTGTGACTGTGGTGCAGGAGCCTCTGGGACTGGAAGCAGAGTGCCATGTTTCTAGGAACTATTGATGATTGGGCCATGAAGTAGTGGGAGAGGGGAAGGGTGTGAGGAAGGTCAAGGGTGGTTAAAGATGCTGCTACTTTGGCTAGACTCCACCAGATAGTGGTTGACTCGGTGGTTAATAGAGGTGTGGGCTCCTTCCTTGGCACTTTTTCAGATAAAACTCTGTACATTTCCGTGGTGAGGGACGGGTGCTGGAGGACACTAAAAAATGTATTAAGAACACCAACATTTTAAGAAAGACCAGATGCCGTAGCCCACATATGTTTGTTATTTTAATTTAAAATTCCCCAACACACTAGGGCCTAGGGGCTGCAATTGGGAGCGAATTCCACTGTCATAGAGCTTGGTTAGCAAACAAGCTGCTGCCAGAGGTTTTAAGTTAAACTTGGATAAGCCAAAAGCCCTGTTAAGTCTGATCTCAGTGGAGGGCTCTGAGGCCTTATGTCCTTTCTGAGATGTGATGAACAAAACTGAACGCCATAGCCCAGATGAGGATGCCCCACTGATTTATTGACTGGCATGATGATCTCAGTATTTCCCATCTGATTCTTTGTACAGCCGAACATTTTGTTTGCTCTTTTTCCTGAGCAGTTACAGATGGGAACTAATAAGATTTTTCCATGTCTAATTTTGAGTCATTGAATCTCCTTCATTAACTCTTTGTGAAGATGAGAAGCAGCATGATCTAGTGGTCTAAGACCATGGAGAGCCAGAAACTCTGAGTCTAGTAATCCCAGCCCTGTTCCTGCTTTATTCTGACAGCATGGACAAGTTGCTTTACCTTTGTGTGCCTCAGTTTCCCCCTCAAAACAGGGTGTAATACCTACCTCACATGAAGCTTGTGAAGTTTACTAAGGCCCAGTGTACACTTACCTTTGGGATTCGGCGGCAATTGACGGGAGATACCCAAGTGATGTAAATCACTTGTGTATCTCCCGTCGACTTCGCAGCATCTCCTCCGTGCGCCGTCTGCGCTGCGCTGACGGGAACAGCTTTTCCTTCCACACAGCACTACGCCACTGACCAGGGTGGTTTTCCTGTGTCGCTTGCTGGACGACTGAGCAGGTCTACACAGACCACTCAGTCGATCCACAGCAATCAAGCTGACAGTGGCGAATTTGCCAGCCTTAGTGTTCGTCTAGGATACTGAAAATGAAAAATCATTATCTAAATGCTATGTATTTTTGTTTATGTGCTTTCTGTCACCTCTGGGTGGACAGATGCTTCCAATATGTGCCTAGAGAAACAGAGGCCAGGATTTTGTGTGTGTTAAAGAATATCTTTTTCTAAAATGTAATCTATGTTGGTTGTGAAGTTTTTGCTGGTTTTCTGTTGAGCTGGGAGATCAGGACAATTGTGGGAAGCCTACAAGAGAGCAGTTGGATTCAGCATGAGGAAATGTGACTATCAAGGACTGACAGATACATCATTTGTATCTCAGAGGTGTTGCAGGCCATCCAGGTGCCCTGCCTTGTCCTCCTTCAGTGAGTGTGTATGTGGTTTCTGTAGTCTGTCCGTGTTCCCTGATCTGCAGTGCTAAGCACTCAGTCTGCAGTGGAAATGGTTTCTCCAGTGTCTCTCTGAGCCCTTCTCCAGGTGTGTATGTACAAGCTGCTCTCAGGAGAGACTCCATGGACCACAAGTGGCCTAATGTGGCTTATAGCGTGACTTGTTATCATCTTCGTCTTCAGTGCACAGGCTTGGCTGGATGAGACTACAGGTCTCATCATGCAGTGTTTGCTCTTGATCTGAGGAGCTGCTTTTGGACCAAGAAGAAAACATTGCATGCTTGGAACTGTAGTTTCCATGATCCCTGTATCTCTGTTTATAGATAAGTGACTGCAAATGTTTCCATTTTATGGAGTTTCAATGGGGCCTTTGGGTTCCTAGCAAGTTGCCAGTGTAATGCCTTGAGTAGCGAAGTTTGGGTACCCCATCCTAGTAGATTCTTGTGACTCGCAGTCCATTTGCGAGTTCTGAAATAATGTGACTTTCAGTAGCAGCCTGCTGTCCCTACTCATTGCCTAGAGTTATGGTTCTGCCCCTTTCAGGGTCCTGATGGTTACTGCTTTTGTACTGAAACCCCATGTTCCTGGGTCTTGTGCTAATGGACATCTTAATTATTCCTGCCTATTATGGGTTGTCAGCTCACACATGCAGTGTACAGAGGCTGCGTTTAAAGCAGATGTGACCTGGCCAGCAGGCCTGTGGGAGAGTCAAGGAATTGCTCATCCTGACGAAAGGGTGTGGGGACCTGCACTGAGACCATTCTTGCCTTTCTTCCTGGAGAAGGGACCAGTTACCAGATGAGCAGGAAGGTAGGGTCCTTGGTGGAGGATCACTCAAGCTAAGCAGAGTGAAGAGAGATGAAAATTGCTTAGCCAGCACGTTGGCTGGTTTGCTGTGGCCATAATGGAGCATGAGATGGGCTTTGTCTCTGCAGACTGCTCCTGATAGACAGCATGGATGGCTGTGACTCACTTACTGGATGTTTCAGTGCCCTGGGTTGGGCAGTTTTGGAGATGCCCCTGATGTAAACCCTCCAGTCTTGAGACAGATCTGAGTTTTGCCTTGGCTTGTGGTTTGTGTCGTGGCTCAGTACTGACAGGGCACTTCTGGGCTCTTCCATCTGATGGCTTTTTCTCCTTGGGGACTCAGCTTTCAGACGGCAGCTAACTGGTTCAGTGTGGGTTTGGCAGCACATGTTCTTAATTGCTGTGGAGCTCTTGAAACTGGAGAGTAGTGAAGGGAGGTTTGTGCTGTTAGCGTAATTGGCCCCCTGGGTGGACAGTGTGTGTGTTGGAGACAGGGAGGAGGGAACGAAGGGAGGAGCGCGTGTGTGCTGCCATAGCTCAGAGGGTTCTCAGCTCTGCAAACCCGAGGTCTTGTCTCCTCAGATGAGGCCGGAATCAGGCCAGCTGGAGTGTGGGCTTCCTTCATTCTCCTGCACACACGTTGCAGTGCTGCTGACCTGAATGGGTGTCGTTTCCGAGGGGTGAGAGGCTGTTTCTTCCCTGTGCAGGGGGAGAAATGGTCACAGTGTCACAGGCAGCAAGGAATGCATCTAGCGTCTGTCCTGGAAATACAAGCCACTGCCAGTCCTATTTCCTTTCCTCAGGCCCTCTGTGTGCTCTCCCCGTGTCCTTTTTCCATAGATCCCTTCCCATTCATGTTTGCTCAGCAGTTTGAATACTTATCTTCCTTTTCCCTTTTGCTGGTGAGTTTGATTCTCATGCCAGTCGATTTATATTTATATTTTTTAGGGTGATTGAGGTGCTGATCCTCTGTCTGTGGAAGCATGTCGGGCCCAGTGCCAAGTCGAGCAAGGGTCTATGCGGATGTGAACACTCAGAGACCCCGCGAATACTGGGACTACGAGTCACACGTCGTGGAATGGGGGTATGACGGGTTAAAGGGAGACCCCAGGGACTTCCTGTGCCATAGGGGCAAGATTTATTTACCAGATTACTTGCGAACTGGCTTGTTGTATTTCTAGGTTGCCTAACAGCGTGATATCAATGCTCCTTGTTTTCAAATGTAGGGGCCTAAAGTTAGGTTTCTAAATATATATTTAAGCACCTAAATAATAATGACTCCCAGCCCTCACCTTGCACTTTTCATCACTAGATCTCAAAGCACTTTAGAAAGGAGGTAACCTGTATCTCTGTCATTATCCTCAATGTACAGATGAGGAAACTGAGGCACAGAGAAGGGCTGTGACTTGCTCAGGTAGCAGGCCAGTGGCAGAGCGGGGTGAAGAACCCAGGTCTCCAGAGTCCCGGTCCAGTACGCTCTCTACGATGTCACACTGCCTAGTGGATAGAACACTGGAAATTAGTGGCCTGACTTTCTGAGGTGCTGAGCACCTACCATTCCCTCAGCACCTCTAAAAATTGGGCTGTTTTCATTTCAGTTCCCAGTTTTAAGAACCTGTTTTTGAACACATTGGCCTGTGTGCCTAATTCCGTGGTTTGGATTTGCATAGCATAGTCTATAGGGGGAGTTACAGAGGACTCTGGGCTTGGTAGGTTTTTATAATTTATAAAAAGATTAAAATCTAGATATAAAAAGGAATTTTCCAAACACATTTAGGTGCCCCTATTGCTCTGAGCTAGTCTCTTCACCTCTTTCTGCACTTTGGCTTTTCCTCATCGTTGCTAACACCGGTGGAGCTGAACTGAGTGATAGTTATAGGCATCCAAGAGCCCCCCTTGTTGGTAACACCATGTCATGTAACTCCGCTCAGAACAGATCTAAATGACACCAAGCTGAAAATGCTCTGCGTGGCCAGCAGTGCCCTTCAGTCGGGTTCCCAGTGCTGCTAACCTCAGTGGAGCTGGTGGTGGAAAACTTGGAAAATAAACATAGTGAGGAGAGAGTGTTTGACGGTCTTGTACGGTGGCTGATTTGGAGTGTGGGAATTCTCACCATTGGGGAGGCAAGCTGCTTTTCGAGTATTAACGACTCTAGTAAAATCTGTAAAATAAACTTCAGCTTTTAACTTAAAACGTCATGTGAGCTAGTACCCAGGCACACTTCTGTATTGAGACTGACAACAATCAGTGCTAACTGCTGTGTTGGGTCTGTTCTGTCCATTGGGAACTGGGCTGAGATATTATCCCACCCCCACCCCCAACTCATTTTATATACAGGCCACTGAACAGCCTAGAATGGTACCATCAAACTGGTGATGAAAGCTTCCTTGGCCAGTTTCTTATTGCCCCCTGGGAAATGTAATCCAAAGTCTTGTATCTCTGCAGCGAGGATAAATCTACCTCCTCCCTTGGCGGCTTGTTCCGTCACTCAGAGTGTTTGTAGAATTAACTTTTTTCCTAATACTGACCCTGAGTTTTCCTGTGCTTGCCTCCCATTGAACAAGAATTGATCCCTGCTGTGTCTAATGCACAACCCGCCAGGTTTCCTTCATGTGCTGAGCTAGGAATTACCTTAGAGAAAGCAATAGCCTGTGTCCGTGCTGCCCGCTAGTCTCCCTTTGTTTTACTCTGGTGACAGATCGGCTCCTTTTAGTGACTGTGGTAATTTGCAGGTTATGAAGTTAAACTCTCTAGCCTGCTGTTCCTTTTCTTTCCCCATCTTGTTTACCCTTATCAAATCTTAGCAGGCTTTATGCCTTTCCTTCCTGACTTATCAGAAATAATTACCAACACGTTTGCTTAGTCTTCTTAGGTGGATTTCATTAGACCCTGATGATTTAACTTGTATGCAGGTTCTCTGGTTGGTATTTATCCTCTTTTTCCTGATTCCCACGTGTTAAGATTATTTTTACAGTGCATGACCCTTTATAGACAAATAGAAATGGACAGGTCCCTTTCCAGAGGAGGGCAACATTGCATTTCAAGTATTACATAAAGCTTTGCTCTCCTTTAGAGCCTTCTATCAGTAGAAAGGGGAGTTTGGAATGAATTAATCCTCACAACCCACTACTGTCCATTTTATAGATGGCAAAATTGAGGCACAGAGAGAGGAAGTTTTGCTCGGGGCTGCACAGTAGCCAGTGGCGGAGCTGGCAGTAGAGCCAAGGAGTTCTGACTCCATCTGCTCCTCAAAGGGAAGTTTTTTGAATTGCCAGAACCCTTTCTTTTAGCATGGACATGTTTGCCCTCAGGGTTTTGCCTGGAGTCCACCTGGGTAGCTGGACTGCTACCACAATAACCTTCATATACGCTCGTGCACTTATACTCTGTTAAGCAGCTGTTGTGGCCCACCCCAGAGATGATTGTATTTCAATGGTGAGTGACGTTTTCTCTGTTAGTATCTAATCCTCAAGCCCTTCGAGTTCTTTTGAGGCATGGGGGTACACAAGAGAGTAGCATTCCTTTGCAATGACAGCTGTTTTTCACATGGCCTAGGGTTATGGGTACATTTCTGGAGCCCTGTATGCTACAGGATAGTTCCCCATTCTCTTGCCCTCACCAGTCTTTGTGAGACCTGCTCTCTGAAAATGACCCAGTGTTTGGTTCTGACCTGCGTTCTCCTCCTTCATTGTCTCTTCTCCTTGTACAGCAACCAAGATGACTACCAGCTTGTGCGGAAACTTGGCCGTGGCAAATACAGTGAAGTCTTTGAAGCCATCAACATCACCAACAATGAGAAAGTCGTGGTGAAAATCCTCAAGGTGAGTGTGACCTTGCACCCCATCCTGTTCCCCACCTGGTGCTCTCTGTTCACACCTTCCCTGTGCTTTTGAGGTATGTGCTTCTGACCGTTGGCTGGTGGTTCCTTTGCTGAGGAAGGCTGGAGTTATGAGACAGGAGGGAAGGACTTTGGGTTGTCCGTCCTGTCCTCCTCTCTCCCCGCCTGCAGATCAGAGAGCTGACGCGACGAAGAGTCTGTGGGAGGGGCAGGATGTCAGTGCACACATAGCCTGGTGGCTGAAGGGAAATTCTGTGTTCCTCCTCAGATTGAAACCCCACATGTGCTCTCTTTGCCCCTCTTCTCCACCATCCACTTGCCCTGCACTCGCTATCATAGCGTCTGAGGTTGCCCCCCCCGGAGGTGCTGCGGGACACTCACACACACAAACAACCAAGACCTTTGGACCAGAGGCACTGCCTGCTCTGTCTGGATGTCAAGTTCCTGTTTGTGCTGCGATCTAAGACTATAAGAGCAGGGGTTGGCCATGATATACTTGGCCAAAACTTCCTCTCTCCTGCCCCGAGCTGGCTGCATCTCAATCATGCTGCGTGTGGTGTTTGAGTCCTGTGGGGCGTGAGTGCTGAGGCTCCTCAGTTGCCCTTTCAGTAGGTCACAGCAGTCCCACAAGTCCAGCATTAAAGCCACAAGCTGAGAGCTGTGTAGTTCCCCGCTGCCGAGAGGAGAAACACAAGCACCATGCAATGAAACCTCATTGCAGCTCATTGTTCCAGTGACTCCACACCACACACTGTTTGTTATGGCAGCTCCCTTCCCTGTGAGGAGGAGCACAGACCGATCAGTACCTCAGTGGCTTAGATGGGGTCTGCTGTGTTCATCTCTGTATTTGACATGCAGCCATCTCCTCCGGGTGGGGTTTCTGTGCTGTCTGCTCAGGCCACAGTGGCAAACGGGTCCAGTGAGGCCTACCTGGAGGTAACACTCTTATTTTCTCTTTTGCAGCCAGTAAAAAAGAAGAAGATCAAGCGTGAGATTAAGATCCTGGAGAATCTCCGAGGAGGTCCCAATATTATCAGCCTGCTAGACATAGTCAAAGACCCTGTGGTAAGGAGCATGGGCTGGAAGGGAAAGGGTGAAAACCAACTTGTGCATTTTAAGGTGAGAAGGAGCCATGGTGGCCTAGTCTAGGCTGACTGATGCTGGCCTTGGCTTCACTAGTGATTCCTACATCGAGCTCAGTGACTTGTGGTTGAGCTGGAACATGTCTCTTGGCCTTGTGGCAGCGGCACGCCTCCCACACAGGGAGTCATGGGCTGGGAGAACAGGCTGGGCCGTATGTTGAGCCCTCTAGTCATGGGTGGAATGGGAAGCCTCTTGCTCTGCTGCATTGATTCCTCTGGCTGATCCAGGAGACGTGGGGTAACGGGTGGGGCCTGTGTGCCGCCCTCCAGCAACCAGGTGAAGGAGGCTGTGTGTCTAGTGCGTGTATCCTCAGGTTACCGTCTGTTCACTGAGACCTTTCCCTTTGGGACTGTCTGCTCTCTTGCCCCACTGGTCTGCAAAGGGGAAGCCTCTGGCAGGCTAGTCTGCCGTGGTGCGGTCTGTCTTGCCCACTAACCTGCAGTTCAGTAACAAGCTGATTCTGAATGTGCCCCCGTAGAAGCCCTTGTAGTTAATGACCAAGCCCTGGCTTTAGGATGCTGCACCCCAAACCTTCCCACACTTAGCAAGTGCTGAAGCAACTAGATCGGTGGCAGTGATGGAGGAACAGGGCTGCTCGGGCACTGGCTGTGGATTGTTTTATACACGGGTGGTGGACTTGAACCCGGACACTTGCTCCTTGACTGACACCTTGAATGTAGCACTCTGGAGGTGGGGAACAGATGTGGTCTTTGTAGCATGGCATGGTCTTGCTGAGCCCTTGCAAAGAGGGGCTCACATTGGAAGCACTGGCTGATCTTACAGTGAGGAGATGGTTAGAGAAGTGCCAGTATTATAATGGGCCACTTCTTATGCCACATGGCAGCCTCCTGTGTCTGTCGCACCTGCCTCTGGTGCAGGCTAAAGGAGCATTTACTCCTCCTGTCCCCACGGAGCCAGGGCAGCTGTGGGAGGTAACTGGGTTCCATTCTGCCTTGTGCATCAACAGCAGAATTGCCAGCTTAGTTCCTGCTGCAGTCCCAATGGTGATGTGGGACGCAGAAGGAGTCTGGCTGGCATTGAGAATCTAAGGGAAATGTGTGCTGCTGGCAACCAAAATGTGTCTTCATTTGAGAGGTGACCATGCAGGATCGGGAAGCTGCCAAGAGAGGAGAAATCTGTGAGCCACAAGGTGGCTTCTCAGAGCATAGTGCTTCCTAACCCTGGCAGTGCTGGTAGGATAAATCAGACCTCAGCTGGATGAAGTTTTCCTTCATTCCTGCCCTAAGCTGCTTTGTTGTATTTCTGCAGGCTGTTAAATAGCTGCTGCGTCCCACCCCAGAAGTAGCTGCATTTCAGTGGCTGGTGAAGTGATTACTATATATGTGTGCCTGTGCTTTTTTGTATTATGGTATGTGCAATACTGTCACACGACACTGTGCACACCTGCACACACACAGGCAGAGATGAACCTGGCACAGATGGCTTTGCAATCCAATTCTCTAGTGTAGCTGTGTACAGTGTAATAGAGCTTGTAAATCTCTTCAGCACTGTTTCAGAGGGAAAGCACTACAGAGTTGGGAGCTCCTTGTGGCTAGTGAAGGGTACTGGGCCCTAAATAGGGCAAGAATCCTGCTTCCTGTATCATAGAATCATAGAATATTAGAGGTGGAAGGGACCTCAGGAGGTATCTAGTCCAACCCCCTGCTCAAAGCAGGACTATCCTCAGCTAAATCATGTTGACGAGGGTTTTCTCAAGCTGCAGCTTAAAAACCTCTAAAGATGGAGATGCCACCACCTCCCTAGGTAACCCATTCCAATGCTTCACCACCCTCTTAGTGAAAAACTTTTTCCTAATGTCTAACCTAGACCTCCCCCACTGCAACTTGAGACCGTTGCTCTTTGTTCTGTCATCTGCCTCCACTGAAAACAGCCTAGCTCCATCCTCCCTGGAACCCCTTTCAGGTAGATGAAGGCTGCTATCAAATCCCCCCTCATTCTTCTCTTCTGCAGACTAAACAGGCCTCTCCTCATAAATCTTGTGCTCCAGCCCCCTTATCATTTTTGTTGCCCTCTGCTGGACTCTCTCCAACTTGTCCACATCCTTTTTGTAGTGGGGGGTCCAAAACTGGACACAATACTTCGAATACGTCCCCACCAGTGCCAAATAGAGGGAAATAATCACTTCCTGTGATCTGCTGGCGATGCTCTTACTAATGCACAATATGCCATTAGCCTTCTTGGCAACCAGGGCACACTGCTGACTCATCTCCAGCTTCTTATCCACTGTAACCTCCAGGTCCTTTTCTGCAGAACCGCTGCCTAGCTCGTCGGTCTCCAGTCTAGCTGTGTACGGGATTCTTCCATCCTCAGTGCAGGACTCTGCACTTGTCCTTGTTGAACCTCATCAGATTTCTTTTGGCCCAATCCTCCAATTTGTTTAGGTCCTTCAGTATCCTATCCCTCCCTTCCAGGGTATCTATCACTCCCCCTAGCTTAGTGTCATCTGCAAACTTGCTGAGGGTGCAATCTACCCCATCCGCCAGATCGTTAATGAAGATGTTGAACAAAACCAGCCCCAGGACTGACCCCTGGGGCACTCCTGCCTTGCTAAACCCCTGGCTGGCTCTGTTATGTGTGTGCAGGACTAAACCACTCTCTCTTCTTTCTATGTCTTGGAATGGATGTTGCTGCTGTGCAGTCTCGAACGCCTGCCCTGGTCTTCGAACATGTCAACAACACAGACTTCAAGGTGAGCAACCTCCAGCCAATTGCAGATTTTCCCGGTAATTTTAGGTCATGCTCAGATTCCTACCCAATACATAACTTCTGTGCCCAGCCCCTCATTGCCTCATGCAGGGGAGGGAAGACCTTGAATGGGCCTCTGCTTCACAGCCCAACAATGCCACAGAAATGGTTAATGTCACCTTTCAGTGCAAGTGGGTTGGGATATGCTGACTCTGTCCTGGAGTCATCATCGACTCCCTTGGGGATGCGCTGTTACTGTTGACTGAAGGGACTTAAAATCTAGAGGAGGAACTCAGGAGTTTGATGCACGGGATAGGAATTGCTACACTGGATTGATCTAGCCCGATATCCCTCCGGCTCTCTCATACTGTCAGCGGGATAGCCCACCTCAGTCTTGTATCCCATCTCTGTCGGTGGCCTGTGTGTTATGCTTTAGAGAAAGCTGAAAGCCGCCTAATACAGTTGGCCAAATGAGCATTATTTTATTTGGGTCAGGGGACAAGCCCTGCAGCATGTTGAGAACGGAAAAATGAAAATGTATGGTGGTTAATATGATCATGAGAGTAAATGACTTAGTGGTTAGGCCCCTCTTGGTCCTTTTTTCCATCGGTGTTTTCAGTGGTAAGTACACTTTAACCCCTGTGTCTCCTTGATGTTGCAGTCTGCACCACGCTGAGACAGGTCAGAGATGAGTCCCTAGGCACAGTGGAAACAGGGATAGCAGGAGAAGGGGTCAGACTGCATCCCTCTGTTGGTCTTGTTTGGGGGTTGTCCCAGCACTATCGTGCATTCTTCTTCCACTCCAGTTCTTCTAACTCCATCCTCTCTCCCAGGACCTGGTAGCACCAAGTTCTCCCTGTTCCTAGGCTGGGAGCATCTTGGTCCATCCGCTCTACCTCCATTTCATGATGTAGGAGTCATGGAGTGCAGATGAAGGCATCCATGTGTTGTGGGGTTGACTGGTTTGTGGGTTCAGTTCCTCTTCTGTTGGCATTGATGGCTCCTGGCTGTAAGAGTTGGGGCACAAAGGCAGGAACTGGGGCCTGTGCGTTAGAGACCTACCAGGGTGCGGGTTACAATCTTCAGAGTCCGGACCCAGTCTTCTGAGATCACCTCTCCTTGGGCCCCATCCTGGAGCCCCCCAGCTGGTTGGTCAGCCCTGAAGTTTGGGGCCTGAGGTCTGAGCCCAACGGTACTCCTCCGTGTGTGTGATTACTGCTGTTGTGAGGGGGGCTAGCGAGCACCTGACTTGCCATTTGGTGTGCAATGGCACTGTTGTCCCTAAATGTGACAATAGATGTGCATGTCCCTGCCCCAAAGCGCTTACAAGAGACGATAAGAGGCTGTGCACAAGCATGTGTCGCATTTCATTAACTGCTCTGACTCCTTCCTTGCAGCAATTGTACCAGACGCTCTCTGACTTTGACATTCGATTCTACATGTATGAAATCCTAAAGGTAAGTGCCCGAGTCAGCGGGACTCCTGTAGCAAGGCAGGGTCCTCATCTGTCTTCCTGGGGAATCACACTGAATTCCTCAGGTGATGGGTGGAAGCTTTGTACCCTCAGTGACCTGGGGTGCAGTGCTTCATCTCCTTGTAGGCAGAATGCAAAGGCAGGAGGCAGGGACCAGCAGCCAGCTGGCTGCACAACCCCCTGAGAGGATGCCTGCTAGCCACGTGTCGGCTTCTTGAGCCACAACACAAGGCGCTCACGTGTAAATCCCAGCTAGAGCAGAGGAAGCAGGCTGTAGAGTTTGTTGGTGAGTGGGCTGAGGTGGGACTGTAAAAGTCCCAACGTCACTGAATTATTGAGTCCTGTGATCCTGAGAAGCCATCCATCCTTCTTTCCTTCCCCATTTCTGGCCCAGTATCAGGGTTGGTGTTAGATTCAAATGGCCAGCATGGGGGAGCATAGGGTTTTCTAAGCTGATTGGCTAGGGTGAAGAGATTCATTTGTAGATTCCAAAGCCAGAAGACACTATTTTGATCATCTAGTCTGACCTGTACAACACAGGCCACAGAACTTCCCCAGAATAATTCCTAAAGCACATCTTTTAGAAGAACATCCAGTCGTGATGTAAAAAAATGTCAGTGACAGATTAAATTACATTTAAATTAAATTGTTGCAATGATTAATCATTCTCATCAGTACAAATGTACACCTTATTTCCCATTAGAATTTGTCTAGCTTCAATTTCTAGCTGCTGGATTGTGTTAGACCTTTCTCTGCTGTACTGGAGAACCCATTATCAAATATTTGTTCCCCATGGACTAGATGACGTATTGAGGTCCCTTCCAGAGCTACACTTCTATGATTCTGTGTTGGCACTCATACGCTATAATCAAGTCACGCCTTAACCTTCTCTTTGATAAGCTAAATAGATTGAGCTCCTTGAGTCTATCCCCATAAGGAATGTTTTGTAGTTCTTTAATCATTCGTGTAGCTCTTCTCTCCAATTTATCAACCCCCTTCTTGAATTGTGGGCACCAGAACTGAACTTAGAAGTGCTAGTCCCATCATGTCTGAGGAACACATTTCTCTGCTCTTAGAACTGGAGAAACCTGCTTTGAATTCACGCTTTATCTTTGCGTTGCCCGGTCTCACATTCCAACCTCACCCTCCCAGCCACAGACTGACCATAACCCTCTTCCCAGCCCATTGTGCAGCTCCGTAGTCATATAGGCAGCTGTGAAGGGATATCAGAATGTGAGGGCTTGAGAAGCAAGAGAGAGAAATGAAACCTAGATCTCACCCTTGGCACTGGGCTGGACCAATGAGAGACGGCCTGAGAATTGGACCTGGGAGTTTTTCATGGTGCTGCAGAGCGCCAGCCCCTTGGTCCACGGTCAGCTTGGGAACCAGCGATCAGGGCTGGGGTGGAACTGACATCAGGGTGGCAGGGGTTGCCAAAGCGCAGACCACTATAAAATCTTTAACGCTGCCCGTGGCTACTGGGATACTTAATACAGCATCCTCTCTGGGTGATTTTTATAACAAAGTACCATGGTTTTCCTCCCTCAGGAATGCACAGAGGTAGGTTGTGTTTTGGAAGCAAGAGATGGGAGTATCTTACTTGGGCGATCAATCCTATGGGCTTACCTGGGCAGTCAAAGGGCTTACACTTGAACAGAGCTTGGAGGAGGTGGGGCTCATAGCAGAGAGGCAGTGACTGCTCTTTCTGATGCCTGCGTGTTCAGCCCATTAAGTTCCTGGGGTTGCCTGGCTAATTCCCAGCACAGCCTGTGAATCTCTTCCTCTGTTGCAGCAGCTGCCAAACTTTAAATCCGATGTCTGTGTGCGCTTACTGCGGCTAGGTACGCAGGGGATTTGCTAGTCAGTGACGTGAGGCTGCTGCTGTCATTCTGTCCACAGGCACTGGATTACTGTCACAGTATGGGGGTCATGCATCGAGATGTCAAGCCACACAATGTCATGATAGATCATGAGCACCGGAAGGTAAGGCAGGGCATGTCAGCAGGCCGGCTGCTGGCCCACAGAAATCCCACCCTGAAACGTGCCTTTCTTTCCCTGGTGGGCGGGGGACACTGTTAGCAGCACCAGGTACTCAGTTGTGTGTGTTTGCCAGTGTGGTGAGGAAAGAAGCTGCGGCTGACCCTGCTTTTCTGGGCCCCACTCACCACAGTATCCAGTCCAGCCGTGAGCAGAGACCATTGCCTTTCTCGTCCAAACTCAGCGTCCCCTGAAATAGCAGAGCAACCAGCCCTCCTCTTGCACACTCGTGTGCACGCTTGCTCATGCTTCTCCTCTGTGCTCCCTCAGGCTCATTTACACACTGGCCTATCCTGATCATAAACTTAGCAGCAGTTTGGTCAGCTGTGGTTTTAATACCATTGCTGTGAGACTTCCCCTGGACAGGCTGTGGAGTGAACGCCGCTCAGACTTCCCATCTCCCTTGGCTAATATGCCCCCAGTCCTTTTCCCGGAGCTATGTTCCTGCCTCTCGCTGCGCTTAGCATCAGGCTTCCACCTCCTCAGTGAGGGACATGACAGCAGTTGAAAAACTGGGCCTGGGTGAATGGATCTGGGTGAAGTCATGCCTAGGTTAGAAGCTGACCAGCCTTTGCTATAGTTAGTCTCCACCAGACTCCAGCCCAAGGTGGTGAGTTTGCAGCTGTGCCCCAACGCTCCTGTTTGTCTGGGGATACAGGTGCCCATAAAAACCACACCTGCAGCTAGTAAACTGTGTTTTATTTGCCATCTGTTTGTCAGTAACTGGGGCTTGTAAATGTAACTTTAGATTGCTCCCAGAGCCTTTGTAGTGACCTGCCATCTGGGACCCTAGGAGAAAAAAGGACTTCAAAGGGAGCTTGCTCGGAAAGCTGTGCAGATGGTTCTCGTGTGGTGTGTATCAAGGGCAAAGCCTCTTTTGCCAGCAAACTCCTATGATGATTAGAAGGGAAAGAATGTTACATCTCTCCCTGACCTCTCAGGGGCCATGCTTTCTGGCTTCCCCCCTTCGTTCTGCTTGGGAGGTTAAGCCTGCGTGCTCCGGTCACTTTGTTACTTCCCTTCAGTTTATCCATAGCATGTTCCCAGCTCTGCCACTGACTTACTGCAGGCTTTGGGCAAGCCACTTCTCCTTTCCATTCCCTCAGTGGGCCGAATATTGACCTACTTCTGGGGGCTCTTGGTGAAGCTTATTAGGAATTTGTTCATATTTGTAAAGTGCTTTGAGATCCTCAAGTATTGTATTAATTTAGATGGAATAAATGGGCCCAAAGAGTCAAAGGAGCTAACGTGACGCTGTCCAGCACTAAACAATGTTAAACAAGATTTGGTGCACAGAGAGCTCACTGCTTACTCCCATGGCCAGCACCCCATAGAACTCTTTTTAACCTTTCCCAAAGGGTTTGGAAAAGGAGGAAAAACAGTTGAAGCATTTGAAATGTCCGGTATTAAGTAAAGCTTTCCTTTTCATAATACCCCCTGTTCCCTTTCTCTTTAGCTGGAGAGAGATTTTAGAAGGAAAATGCCCCTTATCTGACATCCTTTTAGGTGGTGTTAAAGATCATAGTATCTGTCCTTTTGGGGAAGAGGGAAGACGTGGTAGAGATGGGCTGGAGCTGTTGCTGTTAAAATCCAATTCCATTTCCTTAAAGAGAAACAAAGACGAACACACGTGCCAGGGGAATGTAAAGAGCTGCAAAGATAGCAAATGCAGCTTCTGTGTCTGGTGCTGACTCTGACTTTAAACCTTCTGGCTGGAAAACGCAAGCACAGCACACGGTTTGATCAGCTGCTCTGAGACCTGGCAAACTTTGTAGCAGCATCGGACTGTTGAGGGTGTTGAATTTAACTGCCTTTCTGCTCACAGCAGTGTTACAAAATGTGCAGTCTTGTCTGATTACAGCAGAACTTTATTAGACAGGGGGAAAAGAAGAGAGATAGGAAAGAAAAGAAATAAGGCATGGAAGGAAAAGGATGCATCAAGGGTGGAGAAGATGATGAATTCTCACATCCCAGGTAGTGTTTGGGATTTAGCAGGAGTCATTGAAGGTGGTGATGTCATCGGCCTCCCTCTCCCTGGCCTGGTCTGTTCAGGACATCTCTCAGGATGAGGATGAAGAAGGCCAGGTCCCAGGAGACTTTGGGTTGGCAGCCAGGATGGTGAAGCTCGGTCTATCCCATTCTCTCATCTTTCAGTCAGTCAGCATCGCAGTAGCCAGCTTTTCCACAAAAGTCTTTTTGTAGGTGTCACGCGGGCTGCATTAGGAGGGGGGGG